>JANHGO010007978.1:0-48604 GCA_024606505.1 Aquila spilogaster | reverse complement strand
CCCCCCCCCCCCCCCCCCCCCCCCCCCCCCCCCCCCCCCCCCCCCCCCCCCCCCCCCCCCCCCCCCCCCCCCAACGACAGATGAAAAATATCTTTGCATATGGAATGCAATAGCTTCAAGTTGGCACAGCTGTGGAGCACTTGTTCAGAGCGTCACATGCTCATGGAGTTTATCCAGAGTAAACTGGATAACATGAAGTGGAAAGGCATTAAATTTAGACCAAGCTTCTTGGTAGTATGCTTTTAGGTGATAACTGGTTCTTACATGGCATAGCGTGTACAGAATAAGTAGAGTTTACATACCCATGGTTGTAAAGGGAAAAAAAAAGTGTGATGGAAGAGTACCTCAGGAAAGAATGGAAAGTAAGATTAATTGGATTTTTAAAGAAAAAAAAATCACTTTATTACAGTAATTCCATGTTAATAAATTGACTTTTAGTATGCTAGATTACATATTTCCTGTATTACACGTGAGCATTGATTACTGGAAACACTTTTTCTTTTCTTTTCAGAGACTGACAATGAAGAACTGGAAAAACCTAGAGTCCTCTGGGCAGTCTACTTCAACATGAGAGATTCTTCAGGAGTTGACAAAAATTCATATGATGGCTTACCCTCAAATGTTTATGTCTGTTCTGGACCAGACTCTGCTTTAGGAAATGACTGTGCTGTCAAACAGGTTGGGCACATCAGTTTTTTTGGTTGCAGGATTTTAATTTTAAAGACGTAAGAAAGTCCAATACAGTCTGCTTTTGTTCTCGATTATTCTGCTTTATGCTAGGTAATTAGTACTAATACAGCTATAGAACTTCACAGTTAGACATACAAAAAATCTTACTTAATGAGCAAAGTGAATGTCAGTGGGATTGAGAATAGAGGAAACTTGAGAAAAGGTCAGTTGATATAGTAATGTTAGGAGTAGGAGATAGTTAATGTGAACAGGTAAAGGGAACCTAGAAGGCAGCAGTACCTGAAGATGCTGATCTCAGTAGAATGGCTACTTGCTCTAATACTGTGGAAAGGAAAAACTGTCAAATAATTCAGAAATATAGATGATAACTCCCCAAAATATGTTGTCTTTCACCTGTAAGGTTAGAGAGGAGGTACAGTAGTAGAGAAGCAGTACAAACCAAAGGTCAGAAAAGCCTATCTACAGTTCAAGTTGGAAGGATCATCAAAGTAGTTTAATACCTGCAGGACATAGTCGCAAACCTAAAACCTGTTAGGAGAAAACCCAGCATCATTACTAATCTGGTACATTAAGCTATCTGTCTCAGTTTACCTTCTCTTTGCCTTAGTAGTGCTGTATTAAAACATTATGGTGTAATTGTCTCTGAAGGAATTGAGGGGAACATTCTTTTCGTGACCTTGAGATAGTATTTGGCACCAAATCACACTCAGTTCCAACTTTTAGTTCTCAGTATTTGGGTGTCTACGTATCTAGCTCCCGCTAACTAGAATCTTGAACTGAGAACCAGTTGCAACTTGCCTAGTTGTAGGTATGCCATACCAGTACTCAATTTAAGACAAACTACTAGTGCTTTGAAATTGGAGGTGAAAAGTGAAAGCTTCCTAAACAAAACTAGGTAGATGGAGAGATGGTGAAATAGCCACCTTCTGTGTTGGCAATAGGCAGAATATGCAGGGACACCAGATCTTCAAGGGTAGGTACGTAGAAATTCACAAAGAACTTCCTATCATACCTCTCATTGTGCCTTCCCCACTACTATTGAGCAGAAGACAAGAAGATCATGCAAGTATGTAGATTGTGACTTGTTGAGCAAAAGACAAATACAGGAATGCTTCTCCTTTGCTCTTCCATTCAGAGATCCACCTGATAAGGAAGGTATAAATTCTTAGGCAAATCTACCACAGCAGGCACTGTGGTGTCAGGGTGCTTTCAGAGCTAACGTGAGAACACTTTTACATCTTTGTAGGATTAACTGGCACTAGTAATTTTTAAAGCTGTTTTTTTAATGGCCATGTTCAGAGAACGTGCATGCCATCTTCTCACCAGTTGCAGGTTATTTTTTATGACTAAGTCATAAACCTCTTAAAAGTAAGATTTTAAAGTGGAAAGGCTGACATAGCCTGAACTGTAGGGTCAGAACAGTATAATTAAGGGCTAATAGTACCCTTCATTTTGCTTTACAAGGCCATAATTTGCCTCCCAAGAGGACAAAGAACTGTAAAGACAAAAAATAATGCAAGACAATTATTATGGTAGCAGTTTTAAGTTGTAAATGAGTTCTTTTCTAAATGAGGTTGGTTTTTTTTTTAATGTTATTTAAAACAGTGCAAGTTAAAAGCTGTTTAAATACAATTAAAAAAACCAGCTTATTTCTAATTGATAGCTACATTTTCTTTCTTTTCAGCTTTGTCTTACCTTAAGAGCTTTTTTTCTTACCAATGAGTTACGGTATTATAGATCAAGCTGTGTTTAAATATTCCGGGTACTGTAGTTAGCCTTTGTGTTAAATCTGTTGACCATCAGTGAGATAGATGTTAAACAAGCAGATTTTGGAGGAGAAACAATCAAGAGCCTAAAACACTGCCTTTCAGAAGGAGTAGATAGAAGCTACATTTTTTTGAACCTGTTTTAAATTTTCAAACAAATGGTCACTAGTTAGAGTGAAAAATATTTTAGTGTAAACACATTTATAATTAAGTCATAAGGGAAAATAAACGTGAGGAGCGTATGTGAGAACAAAGTGAAGAATAGGCTGAAGATAAAGCAGAACTCACAGTTAGAATACACCCTTCCCATCTAGCATGCAGGTACCTTCTAGACAAGTGGAGAAGGGAAATACATGTAAGTTGGTGTGCCTTCTACCCACAAATTGCTTTCATCTTCCTAGCAATGGGGTTGAAATCTCCAAACATGAAATATTTAAAAACTCATGGATCAGAACACTTTAAAAACCACCAAAAAACCACTGTGTGTGTTAGTCTTGGAGATGGCTTGGAAAATTGAATCTAATTTCTGTAATGAGTTCTGTGTTTACTGTTTTAATGATACTTCCCATGATTTATGTTTTCATTACCATTAGTATTACTAACTGCTATATGTCATGCTATTTGATTGTACTGATGTACATTATTTAGAAGGCAAGACACCACAACTTTTACAGACGATTATCCATCTACAGCTCAGTGTACAAATGACTTCATTCTTGTTTTATTTTAACTTAGTGTTAAATTCCTAGTATAATATTGAATTAATTTTGATGTCTGCATTTACTTGCCGTCAGGACAGACTAAATAAAATGTAAAGTGCCATTTAGGAGTCCCTCAAATTCCGTATATATAGATCAAGTAAAGTAAAGCATCTGGCTTCCAGTTTTCTATTTTTTTCCTACTGCAACCTGACATGAATTATTATGTTCTAAAGTAATATGTTCCTGAAGTATTTCAGATTTCTGAGGCATCTTCATGTTCATAAGAGGGAGCACTAAAATTGTCATGCCAATATTTGTCCTTTAACCCGTTTATGTTTTTTTCTGTATCTGGAAGGATTTCAGAGTTATTCAAGTGTGTCATATTTCAGACTACTGTTAGTTTGGTAGTGTTCTCTGTAAAAGTTGCTATGAAAGCCCATACAGCTTGTCCACATTCCATCAAGGTGCGTACCTGGGATACAGTAAACCAGTAGCAAAACATAGTTTTATTCAACTTCAAACAGTTATTAAATTAGAGTATCTGTGCAAACGTTTTATATGCTTATGTCAGCGCTTAATTCAAGCGTCCACACTTGAAAGCTTGTACACTTAACTACTAAATATTAAAGGAACTATTTACGAACTTAATTAGTTACAATAAGTATCAAAGTGTTATAATGGAGGAGCTGTTAAATTATTATTGGTTATTCTGCATTACTTCGGCTGGATAAGGTTAACTTAAAAAATTGGTAGACCTGAAAGCACTCTATACCATTAAATTGTTCAATTATAATCAATGTCATGATGTCCTACATAACATACTGGGAATTTCTTTCCATGTTCAGCCTCATAATTATTTGACCATTTTTTGAGACTAGTTGGAGACCAAGTAATTGTTGAGAGCTGCATAGGAAATGTTTGTCTGCTCTAGTTTGTCATATATTTAGTGCAAAATATGACACCTTTCTTCAATATTCTATTAAATATAGTAATAGTTTAAGTATATCTTTGGAGTTTCAAAGGCAAGTGCAGACTTGAAATAAAAAGTCTTTCTCTTCAAAAAGTTAGTTTTGTAAACTTTTTGTAAGATATTTGTACCCTCTTGCCCCCTAGGCTTACTAGGCAAGGTTTTCAAATTACAAAACCGTGTTTTTGAAGTAGAGAATAGAACTTTTTTTTATATTTTTTCATACTAATAGAAATAGTTTTAAACAGTTTTAAATGGGTATGGAAGAGTGAAATTTAGGAAGCAGAATGAAAAATTAAATTGAACTGAGAGTAGACAGGGTCATTTAAGCAGTTAATAATGGAGTGCTACATCCACGTGCTGGTGATACAAATCCACTGCTGGTGGGCAGTGAAGTTTATCACAGAAAGCTGTTTGGTACATGCTCAATGATGTATTAATCTGAAAACAATTCCCTCTTGTCCAGGAATCCGCATCATGTAATCAGCCTTTGCAGTTGGCATTAACTGACCCTACTGTCAGCTTTTTCAGTGCAGTGTCTGGTAGCAGTATGAATATAAAGATTAAATGCATTCTTGCCTATGTGGGAGCTCTCATCACAGGTCGTCTTTAGGGCATAGTTTACTGAATAGACAAAATCAAGAGGCAATATTCCTTTGCCTTTTTAGAAACCCAAAACATAACTGTGATGTGCATCAGTTGTCTCTGTTTGACTTAGAAGCTTAAGGACTTGAAAAATGAAACCTTTATGGAAATGTGAAGTGCGTGTTAATTCAGTAAATAAGTTCCTGAGTGTCTCTAGCTTTTTTTTTTTTGTTAAGACAAGCTTATAGATAGGTTATTTGCACAAGAATGTGTAAAACTATTTAGTTAACAAAGCTCCTTGCACTCTTGGTTTTTTTAAAGGATTTTTGGTCTCCTGTGTTTTTATAAAATGTCTGGTTCTCAAGACTTCTAAGATTGTATTATTTTGGTTCCTTTTACTCCCAGATTTTGTAGTTGTATTCTGTCTGTTGTAATAACAACTACCCTGATGTTATCAAGAACACATTTCTCTTTAACGTCTTTCATTGCAGTGGTTAAAAAACTTGACTTTTTGTGTGTACTTAATTTCTAAACCTCAATGGCATGAAGAGTAAGTGGCCTTGTAAACTAAATCCTTGAGCTATATCTTAAGAGTAACTGTCTTTTTATCTAAATAAAAGTTGCTTATACAGTTCTTTTCAGGAAAGCATAATTTGTGCACATAGGTGTACGTACATAATATATTAAAATGGTAGACATGTTTTTTGAAAAAATTATAAATGCATTTTATACAAATATGCATATATTTTCAATGATAATATTCCATTGGATGAGAATAGTTCTCAACTGACCTATGTATGAGCTGTTCAAAAAAACAGAAATGGAAATTTTTTTGTAATATTTAAATTTAAGAAGGAAAGCCATGTAGATATGATGTAGATTGTACATATTAACAATTTCCTGGTTTTGCTTGTTATGTGAAATGGATTCTTCTCTCTAGAAAGAGGCAAGATCTTTCCCATTCTTTGCATTTGACTGCAGCTAGGGATATTTTTATAGTGGAAAAGATCATTTTGCTCGCAAAAAATCATCTTCATTGTTCTCGATACAACGTAGAATGACCAGCATTTTTTTAAAAAGCCCTGCGCTGTGACTTTCCTAGTAGAACAATGTAAAAAGATAGATTGCTTTTTCTTTTTCGAGGACTGCAAGAAGGAATGAATTTCCCATGTGTTTACAATACTGTCAAGGTATTAAATCACTATTGATTTGAAAGAACAGAGGTTAATCTTAAATATCTAAAATATTGCTGCAAGGTATTACATTTCAAGGTGAAGTTTATTTTATGCTTTTTTTTCTGAATAGGCTGAGACTACTTTCCAAGAAATGTTTCCTACAGAGGAATTTTGCCCACCACCACCAAATCCAGAAGATATTATTTATGATGAAGATGAGATTGTGCCAGAAGAGTCTGGATTCAGTAATTCAGCAGAGACAAAACCTGAATCCTCAACTGAGGAAGGCAGTAGCGGAGGTAGTACTGCTGTTAAGAAGGAAGACAATGAAGAATGAATTAGCACTGTTCTCTTAGTACAAGAGGAGGTTGCCCAAACTAGAATGTAAGGGAGGAAGGGTAAGAAAAAGAGGTTTAAAAAACCCATGGCCGTATTATTTGCAATTGCCTTACTTTCCTTAGCTTGAATAATCTTTCTTTGTCAAATAATTTCATTGATAGCTGAGACATTTCTAAATAGTCGTAGGTCCACCAGATTCAGGGACATTTGTAGCTAAACAAAAAACATAGAAGAAAGCGTTTGAATTTAAAATGCTAAAATAGCGTGATTTGTTGAGAGAATTTGGTTTTGGTTTATATCTTGGAAGGAATCCTCCCATCTTTTAAACAGGCAACAAGTCGAAACTAGTCAAAAGAGAAAATATGCAAGTTGGCTTACCAGTCAGAGGATGATCTTCTGATACAGCTGTCGTGGTTTAACCATATCAAAGTTCTACTAAAAATCATTGGATCTGTGCTAATTAAACAGTTGAAGGTGAGCTTCACAATCTGTCCTTCCAAGTGGTTTTATGAATGGATGTTAAAGGCAATAATATTGACAGTTCTGGAGTGGCTTTAGAATATGTAATAGATGTCAGTTTTAATTTCTCTAATGAAAAATTTCTTGTATGGTTTTGAAACTGATGCCATAATTTAGAAACAAGTATAATCCAGTAGATGTTCCTCACATGAAACTATTTTACATTCAAATTTTTTTTTTTTTAATAAGATCTAATAGATCACACGTTTTCAGTAGTGGCTTAATTTACTGTAGTCAGGAAAACAACACAATTTAAACTTAATGCTGGATTTCCCACCAAAATTTAAAATCATAAATGCAGCATACCTGTTGTTAGTTTCCCTGAATTTGTTGCAGTGTTTGGGCCTTTAATAAGCCAGTAGTTAATTTTTTGAAGTATGGCGTCTGAGAAGTTTAGATGATCATTAATTGAGGTTTTTTGTGGTGGGGAGAAGGTTCAACTGATAATTCCAAAGGTTTGTATTGATCCCAGTTAATAGGATTAAAATTAGTGTGATAGCTGTAAATTATGCATTTTGTAATGATAAATCATAAAGCATTTATACAAATTTATTGAAGTATTTATAAGCCTAGTTTGTATGAAAAATTACAAAATAAGAAAGCTGTTGTAAATGACCGTGATAAATTTGCACTTCTTCTGAACAATGCTTGAAATTAGATATTCAGATGATGAAAAATATTTAGCATTTACTTAAAGTTGTACCTTAAAATGTACACCCAGTAGATCAGTAGTATATCTAAATACAGAGATCACTGAATTTTGATGAGTTGGGGTTCAAACTTCTACATGAACTTAGATATAGTTCTAGCAGTGCTTAAATACTGTACGTAAATTAAAAAATACCATTGAATAATGAATATTCAGCACTGCCTGAACTTGACACATCCAGGCTTTTGTACAGTTCCACGGTGCATGTGCCTCCCTTTTAAATGGCTTCACGCCATAAAGGTTAATTTATTTATTTTTTTACAGCATAACTGATACTGTTAACTTCACTTTGTCTTGCATCATAATACATTGTCCAATTTGCATTTCAAAAACAGTTTGTTTGTGTTTACATTCTTTGTTTATTGGATAGGTACCATTGTGTGTATAATCCCAAAGTCCTCAGAAAAATTTGTGGTTGAAATGTTTCCAATGTTAAACAACAGTCATCTTTGGATGCTTGTGATTGAGCAGTTATTTATATATAGTAATAAGCAGACTGCCTCTTCATTTAGCTGTAATTTTTATGTCTATTGGAAAGCATGAGTATATGGTAATTGTATTTAACATCTACAGAACTGTAAAAGAACTAAGTGGAGGACCTAGTCCCTGTTTGTCTTTCAATAATAGGGATCATAGTTGAATTTTTTGTCTTCTATGTTTACAAGGAAATCGTTTGATGAAAATTAAAGGTTTGCTTGCAAGTGCATTTTTCTGTGTTTTCTTTCAATTATGCAAGAAAAGCAATTCATTTTTTAGCTGAAATTTCCTGATGTTGGCATCTGTAATATGATTGAAGTTTACGTGTCACAGTATGTTTATAGAAGTTAGCGAGTTTATATACAGTAGTATCTTAGTCCTGTGTGTCCAAAGCAAAGTTTTGAAATATTGCAGATTTGATTTTAGATAAGACAGAATAATCTACAAGTTGTAGGCTATGACTTTACACTACATTGATTGCTTAAAAACTGTTTTCATGTCTTGTTCGTGTGGTGAATGGAAACATAAAATGTTTTTTCCTATGGTACTTGAGTACCCAATAGCTCACTTGCAATAGCAGTAGATAAGACTGTTGATCTTTGTATTTTACAGAAATCATGCACTGAACTGCATTTTGTTCTTGCTTTAAATGATTTAAGCATACAAAGTAAGGGTTAGGCTTATTTGAAGTAGTTTTTAAGGCTTGTCATACAGGATGTATTCCAAAGATAACATGACTTTTTAAAAACTGGCAATTTATCTGTGGGATTATTAATAAATCAAGTTAAAGAAAGATAAGGTTAATTGAATTTTTAAACAAGTAGCTGTATTATCCTTCAAGCACCTTGGAGCTCATACAATATTCACACCTTTTTTTTCTAAGGAGTGCTTTGATATGTTTGAATTCCTTTTTTAATGAGTACTTTCTTTTTAAGTTGGTTAATTGGATTAACCCTTAATATTCAAACAGTCAATTTTATGCCATTTTCCCTTCTGCTGTTGTATTGCCTTATCTGTATGACTGCAATTAGTTACTGTTCCTTTGGAAGTATTTTTAGCCATGAAGCTGCTACGTCTGCTTTTTCTGGTGATGATGATGCTTAGGGCCATTTGACAGGTAATCATTAGAACTTAGATCCTTGCAGACTATGGGGTCTTTTCTCCTATCATTGCAGGGGGATTTATGTAGGTAACTCCTATTAATGTTAATGGGACTTGCATGTGTAAATCCTCCTTGCATCAATGGGAAAATTGACCCCTGAAAAAAAAATCTTCATGTTAGACTTGCTGATTCAGAAATGTCCAGGCACTGTCAGCTCCTGTGTGGAAGTGTGATGGAGCATGTACTTTGTGCCATTTCACTAAAATGCTCTGAAGAGGACTTAGGGAATTTTCAGGGTTTTTATCTTTTATATTGTATTTTATATTTTCCATACACTTCCAAATCTTAGAGGTCCTTTAACGATTCTCTTTATGTAGCTAGTATCAATTCCACTTTCTGTACTCAGGAGGTTGCATGGCTCCTTTTGCTTTGGATCTCGCTGTATTTTAGGCCCCTCTCTCTCCCCTCCAAATCTTTTTACATCAGCAACAGCTGAGTTGCAACAGCTTAAATTCAAGATCAATTTGCTAGTAATGTATTGATTAATGACAAGTCAGAAATATTAAAATACTGTTTTCACACAATAAGAGACTAGGTCACTTACAATCCATAATCTCATCTGTTGAAAGGATAAAATTAATTTTCTCAACACTTTTTCCAGGCTGGGAGTGGGAGAACATGTGAACTACCCACTTTCCTCGGGTGGTGGAAAGAAGAAGGGAAAGACAGACAAACAAATGAAAATAGCTAAAGCAGGATTGTTGTAGTGGGAGGGGGAGGATAAAATGGGGGCTGTTTGTCATAACCTTCATGCTCTGAGATCAACTGAGTCGTGCACTTTTATTTCCCTTTTTGCTGTGTGAGATTTCTACACAATTTCTAACAGTGTATGGACTCTGGGGAAAAAATATATATGTGCTTTTCAGAATGAGGCGACAACAATTAACAAAGAATGGAATAACATATAAATAGAGTAATAACCGGCACACACACTGAGGACTGCAGTACAAATAAAACTATTATTTTTTGTTTAACTGTGGATATGATTATCCATTCTTTATTGTGTATTTTGTTGCTCAGTCAGTTACTACTGCAGATCTTTTATATAATCCTCTGCAGTACATTTTAAGTTTTTACTTATCTGACAATTTTATATCAGTAGCAAGTCATCCCCTTAAAAAGTAAAAATTATGGTGTCAGAACTACTCGAAACTGCTCCAGAGATCTTTCTTAGCTTTTCTGCCATAATGAATGTTCTCTTCTCCCATTAATTATCAGTAAGCTCTGCAGATTCTGGTGGGTTGTCTGCTGCTGATGCTCTTCTTTATTTTTCCTCAGAATTCTGTGACTGCAATTAGTGCAGTTGCTAATTTTCAAACTAAGGGATCAGGTTACTGAGATCACATCATGAAACTTAATTGATTTGTGTCTGTGTGTGTATGTATATATATATATTTCTTATGACAAAATTATTAACTCATAGAAGTTTATCATTTAAACTTTTGCAGAAATCAACCGCTATAGAATGTCTAAAAGTTAGAATTACCTGCTATTACCAAAACTGTCAAAAATATGTGGGAGAGTTGTGGTGGCAGGGCAGTTGCTTGCATTCCTTGGGTAAGTAGTAATGCGAAGTATCTTTGGTAAGATGTAGAAGTAGTTGAGACACTGGACGTTTGAAAAACTGATGCAAAATGTTCATTTATTGCAACCCAATTTAATAGTAAGATTCCTTCAATAATCAGATGGAAATCTTAACTTCGGTGTGTATGATTTCAAGAATAACTTTTTTAATGTGATAAAAAGTTACCATAGAACGATACTTTCAGCTGTAGAGGTAAGTAGTAGGAAATGGTCAGCCATGGTGGAAATCATGTCATCAGCCTCATATCTAGCAAAAAAATTACTGTTGGTGGAAACAGAGCTTATTAGCAATTCCACCATTATGTTTATTTACAGGCTGCCAGTTCCTGTTCGTAAGAGTGAACGGTTCTTCAAAATCTGGATGGGGAGCCAGGCAGGAATGTTGTAAATTTCAATGACATTTGAGATTCAGAAAGTTGACAGTGAAGTATCAGGAAGATGCAGTTGTTGACTGCATGGGAGTTCTGATCAGAGGAGACTTTAATAGAAAATACTCTTCCTGTCACAATTCTAACAGACAATATATTTTACACTACTTGCATACATTGACAAAAAAGATGGAAGATATCAACCTGAGTGTATATCAAGACTCAGATGTATTTGACTAAACAATGGTTGCGTAGACAATGGTTGACTCCCAGTGTATATAATGCAGCTCAAGTGGCAGTTTTATGTAGGTGTCTTCTCAATCTTGGGTAAAAGCTTCTTTGAGAGCGTTGCAAGTTTTACAACAGGCTAGTATACTGAATTCAGTAGTACACTGCTTCACCCGATTTTAGTTTTTCCTATTACCTATCTGAATTTTTTTTACTCAAAGAGATTAAAGCATCAAGTAGAACTAAAATACTTTCTTAGTGGCAATCTAATCTTTTGATTACCGTAAGAGGCATGGTGCAAGGAGGTTGTCCTGTTAATACAGATAATGCTGATTTTAGGAAATCTCAGAACACCCACATTTTTAGATACAGATTTTCAATATATCATGCTTCCTTCTGAAGTGCCACCCCATAATTCATAATATATTTGGGTCTCTGGAGAAGGCTTTAGTGCTCTTCCTCCATTCTGTATGGTTAAGACTTCAGTAAGTGGAGCATGCCAAAGGCTGTGGACACTCCATCTCAAATAGTCCTGACTGAGAGGCTTCTCTTCTGAGGTGTTACTGCATGATAGCGGTCACCACTGGTGGCTAACAAATGTGGCTTTGGCTTTTATAGTTGCTTTTTTGCTGCTCCAATTTCAGGAAGCTTATTATCTAGTTGAGTACTGGTAACTTTATCTCATTCCTTTTCTTTTGCTCTAAGCATGGAGCTGGACTAAGAAATGCTTCTCTGTTGGAAGTGGTTGTTGTCTCGATCCTGAAGCTGTGTAGGTTAGTAAGTCATATTAGCGCAGTGATAAAACATCAGGATAACGTCATGCTAGACTGCAGTTCATTGATACCTCAAGGCCTAGTTCACAAGACATAAAATCAGTGTGGTATTTGGCTGGTATTCTGTACCCGAGTTGAATGTCCAGACTGAGGAACAAGTTTTTTAATTACTGGCTGACTGGCTTACTCAAAACTTGGAGTCTAGAAAAGGATAGCTTACAAGAGTCTTCCCTCTTAAAAAAACCAATCAAACAAAACAAACAAAAAAAAAAACCAACCAAAAAAAAAACCCCTAAAAAACCCTACAAATCCAAACGCTCCTGTGCTGTGTTTTAGACTGTGCGTACATAAGAAACTTTGTGATGGCCAATGTGGAATTCTGAATCTATTCTGTTTCAAACCTGAGCATATTTCTGGAGCTCACCCAAGGGAAAGCCATTTAATCATGATGAGAGACCAGCTGTCAGACCAATGTAACGAAACATTTCTCTGCTTTGGGAACTTTTCAGTAGCGTGAAAGTCACAGCAAGTCATGGTTGAGTCCTTTGCTGTGAATAAATTATCCAGTGAATTCAGCCTTTTTTCCTGTGCAAAAATTGGTGTAAGCCCTAGCTGAGTACCTTCAGTGAATAATTTTTAGACTATAGATTATTCAGAGAAAACCCACTATATGAATCTTGCAGCAACTTACTAGCTAAGTCATGTGGTATTTTCCTGGTCCATATTTGGATGCTGAAATAATACATAAAACTTAATTTTTAAAATGGTGTATTCATTATTATGTCATACATTTTTAAGACAAAAAAATAAAATGCTTTTATGAAAAACAGCGAAGATGCTATCTACTATTAAGGAAGCCACCGTAAAATAACTTCTTTGGGTAACAATTGTACATGATGCTTGCATTTTCTTTCCATAGAAGTTTTAAGCCAGGAAATTGTAGATTCCTTTCCAGACTCTCAGTGTGAATCTAAAATGAAAATGTGATCATGGTAAAAGCTAATAGCCCTCTCAGTTACGTTTTAAGGACATACTCATCTCTGCTAAGATATCACTTGAAATGCACACAGTATATAGACTATACATTTAAAAATTTGGTTTGCATCAGTTCTCTTCAGATGGTCTATTCCAGTGTCATTTCTGAAGTGATGTCTGAAAATGCATGCATGTGCACAAGTGTTGATAAAGGGGGGAGGAAGCAGTACTGGAAGAGTAACAACAAGCAGTGGATAATGTATCAACTTGGGATTCAAGAGAAGTGGATATATTTTTTGGCTCTGGCACTGGTTTCCTCAATGAACTTGGTTGAGTCATTTCCCTTTAATGTCGTAGTAAAAAGCTGTAAAATGGTGACAGATATTTTCTGAAGCCTTTCAAGATATCAATAAAATATAAAAGTAATATATGTATTTGAGAAAGAAAATGAACAGTCTTAATGATAACTGTAAAAATGCATAGCAGTAATACTTGAGTAGAGGTGCAAATGATTTTCTGAGAAAAAACCAAATATAACTATTATAATGTGATTGGGATAGCAGATTGGTTATCCAAGTCCTTTTTTCCATCTCTGACATTTTCTGTTTTACAAGTAAGGTTTCAGCAATCAGCACAAACTCTTTGTTTACTGCTTAATAAAAATAACATAAAATTATACTTTTTTGAAATTTTTCTGATTATGCATATTTTGCTGGCAGATTGTAATGCATATTGCTTCATTGTTTAATTAGGAATTAATGCTAATGTCATTAACATTCTATGTGGTAATTCAGTAGGTTGCCTATTTATAGACATAATGAAAGTCGTAATTTTTTTTTGTAGTAAAGTGCTTTTGACTGTGCTATTAAATTAAAAATACTCTAACGTGATGTTAGCTTTCAGTTTCATTGTCCATGGTCCAGTGAATCTGAAAAATACTGCTACATGTACTAAACATGGGGGGTTTTAATTTTATTTTTTTTAATAGAGCCTAACTCATCCTTTCCTTTGAGAAAGAAACAAGAAACAGACCAAATTAAGCAGGAGTCTCATAAAACTGAGATCTGAAGTTTAAAATACTGTTCTGCCTGAAGACTATTTGGAGTTAGGACACTGAATTTAAATAAATCAGAATCTTACCCAAATTTTATTCTGTGGTGCTGCTTACAAATCAGGTAATTAGGCAGCACTTCATCTTTCAGTTTATTACCACGAATATGGATGTGTGCTTTATTTGTGGTTATAAAGTGCAAAACAACTGCTGAATTTTGTACTCCATGTCATCTCTTCAGTATGGACAATGAATTCTATGAATTTCTTTCTACACAGCCTTTTTCCAAGCATTTGTAATATCTTATTTGCATAAATGACCTCCTTTTCTAGGAAGGTTTGTAAATAAAAGCAGTGGGATACCTGTAACAAAAATCAATAAGCACAAAAATGTGAATGAAGTATGCTTCAAGGAACTCCTAAAATTGTGTTATGGCCCTATTTTGGATAGTATTTCTTCTGCTGTCCTGTCTGTATATACAGTCTTTATACAGTGAACACATTGTGCATGTTCTTATTTTAGTTCACCTTTTTACAGCTTGAATTACGCGTACTTGTAGGGCTCTATTTCTACACTTTGTAACATGTTCCAGTTTAATTAAACAGCTCTTTTGATTGTGTGCTCTACACTCTTTAATCTTTGAGTCAAACATGATCAAGGAGGTTTAATGGTGCCAGACCAGTGAATAATGCTTGAAAAATAAGTGAGAAGTAATAGAAGGTAAAGAAAATAAATTAAGTGCTGCGGGTTCCATACCTCCATTACGTACACATGGGGCGTTCTTGGTGGCGGGAATGAAATTTGGTGAGAGGCGATGAAGTAGTTTGTACTTCATGGGCTCGGAGGACTTGCGGGCAGGCTGTGGCGTCCTCCCCGTGACGCCGCCGGCGGGTGCTCAGCAGACGGGGCCGAAGGCAGCCGCTGCTGCTGGTCCGGCCTGGGTTGCGGCACCGGCAGCGGGAGGCCCGCGCTGGCACGCCTCGGCAGCGAGGGAGGAGAGCCCTCGCCAGGTGGGAGCGCGTACGTCCGCAGGCAGCGCTGGGGAAGAGGGTCTGCGTGTCTCTGCTCCCCGCTCCTCTCAGCTGCCGTGCGGAAGGACTTGGCGCTCCTCTCCCATCCGCCTTGCGTTCGTCATCCCTCTTCTGTCCCGTACTTGCTCAGTTACTCCAAAGGGAGAAATAATCCCCCTTCTTCCTAGGTGGTTACGCTTGGCCTTGTCGCTTCCTTCTTGAGAAAATGTCAACAAGCGAACCAAATTTGTGGCGCAGAGCAATGCTGGGTGGCACGAGCGAAGGCCTGGGTTTTGGGGTGGCTCCTCTGAGTCCCTTCGAAGCTTTGCAGTCGATGAACAGTGGCTCCTCTGAGCAAGGATGGTCGCTGCCAAGTGGGAAGTGCTGTTACGGCACCTCAGCGTTCAGCCTGTGCTCACTGTTTTCAGCTCCACGGGACCTGAGGTGATGAACCAGCGCTGACCAGCTCATCCTGCACTGGGAAGACTAAACGCAACTCTGGATGTAAATTTTGGGATTTTGTGGATTTCTAGAGGAATGTGAGGTACGTTTTGAGTTCCTTCTACCTTGGTGATGCTGCAACGAAGACAAAGAACTAAACAAGCTAAGAAAATTGTTCTCTGAACTTGACCAGCGTCTTCACGATGCTGGGCTGAGAGGGGCTTCCTCCGGGAAAGCTTGTACTGCCCTGCTCTCTGAAGGAGCTTTCTTCACAGTGTTGAGTCTGGTTGGGGTTATGCGTGCCATGGTAGCTTCACACTGCAGGGCTTAAACCTATTCTTACTGAAATCAATAGATACTTTTCTCACAAAGCCACTTGGAAAGGTTTTTAAAGGATTATTGGAATTTTTGGATTACCACAGATGAATTCTTTCTGTTTCACTGAATTGAATTACAGCATCATATCTGTTGCTAGTGTATTAATAAAATGTATGAAGCCAGCCTTAAAACGTAGTTCCTTTGTGAAGAGGCTTTTTTTTTTAAGAGTAAGCAGGAAGGATTTTTCAAAGATGTGTATTTTTCTCAGAGTAATGTTGCATACAGACTGGAGATTGCTTCTTCTATTGAATTGCATAATGAAAAATCAATCAGTTTAATGGTTGACAAACTTTGACATTCAAATAAAAATGTTGCTGGTATTTTCATGAAGACCTGTAGGCAAAACTAGATTCAGTGACTTTAATTTATGCAATAGTAAATGTCTGCCAAAACATTGTACAAATGACTGTATAATGAGGCAATAATAACTGTGAGGAGTGGAAGGAAAAGAAACACAGGCCAAATTTCTCAGTTCTTACAGATAATAAAATTTTGCAAAGCTTTTCAATGTAAAATAAGTTTCTACAGCATCTTTTTCAACAACTCATTCTGTTTTGAAAGCAATTGCTCAAAATCATCAAAACACATTTATCTGAAACTGTGGCGTAGTGTCAGGTTACAATGTTCAGTTTTTCTACTTGTTCAGTCGTCTACCCAGACTTCATTTACTTCTTGACCACTTCTCATCTTACTGTATACTCTGCAAAAACGAGCTAAATAAAAAAAGCCTTGTTCATCATGGTTCTATATATTTTTCATGTGCCTGTGAGCAAAAAGGAGGATAAGAGAAGCCCTTCTGCAAAGGAGAAAAAGAAAACAGCAAAAGGCTTGACAAGCTGCTGGTTTTGCATGTGTGTTGGTTGTTCTGACTGTTTTGGGGTTTTTATTTTCTTTGATTCAGAGGGGAAAGAAATCCCAGTAAGGGAAGAAGACACCTTTGTTCCTCATTCATTTCTCCTTTTAATGTATGTTTGAACACAGTACTCAGAGGAAGAGCAAAGGGAGTGCTGAGCCATGCTCGACTTTCTGCCTTTAGGCACTGCCATCCTAGAGGCAGCAGACTGGCTTAATAAATCCCGTTAGCCTCTCTTCCTGCTCAAGCATTGTCAAGCTACAAGCTTTTCAGTATCATTTGGTCCAATATATTCATTCTTTCTCCGGTCACCTTTACTTTGCTCTTTCCTTGCCCTATTTCTACATGCTTCTTGGAAATTTCTCCTCCTAGTCCTAGGATAGGCTTCAAGGACCAACTGGATGACCTGTAGTTGTATGAAGAGGTCTCAGACTGGGAGACTGAGGGGCACAGAAGTTTGAATCAGAGAATTGGTGTCTTGGAGGTCCTGCCGTTGACTGAAATTTAATACAACTGAAGTGGAATTCATTTTACCAAAAAATATTCTTTTCCACCCATACTGTTTGATTTCAGAGCGTGGCTGGCTGTTACCCAGGCTCTTGCTCATATAGATGGTAGTGAGTTTTGGCTGTGACCATGTGCGTTGGGTTGTTGGGCTCTTTGGATGCAGAGTCTTTGAGTGTTCCGTTAATGTCAGTAGCAGTGACTGGGGAGTTTTGCCTTGGTTTCCTGCTCTTGGCACTGTTAGCTACTTAAAGTTTCTAAGTTTTGTGCAACTTCCAACTCCCTTCATTCCTGTATGCTCTGGGTGTTTTTGTTAATTCTTTTTACTGTAATTACACCAGCTCGATCCAATTTGTCCTTTTTTTCATTTTCCCTTCATGCATTATCCCAAGCTTTGAATACCCTTTTAAAACTGACTTATAAGATTACTAAATTTTTTTAGTACAATTATGTGTCTGAATTGAAGATACTAACTAAACTAGATATAACTTGTATTGCATTGTCTAACAGGGAAAAATAAAAACTACTCTTCCTGTGCTACATTCCAGCTCTCACAAGGTAACTTAGCTGCTTTACAGCCACCTGCCCTTGCTACTTCAGTTGTGGCCTGCCTCTTGTTTATTTGACTTATGTTTTGTTAAGTTCTTTAAGGTGGTGACTGTGTCTCTTTCTATTTCAGTAATGTCTAATAAACATTGTGGTGCTGTATTAAATAATGTGCCAGGTGACTCACACATTATCACTGGTTAATTGTGTGTTTTGCCATTTCTTTTCTCAAAGGAAATGATCCTTTTCATTTTTGTTTCGGGAAGTTCAGGAGAGTATTCCCTTTTCATTCCCTGGGATTAATGATAATTATGCTTCTTTCCCACCTTTAAAATTCTTCTGATTTTTGTCTTGATATGATGACTGATTTTTAGTATCTCTGTTTTATAACTGGCAAAAACAAATTGATGAAGTTAATTGATTTCCCTACGGCCACAGAAGGAACAAATGGTAGAGCCCAGATGAAAGCATTGTTCCCATTTTTTTCCTTCTAGCTAAAATTAGAGGTAAGTTACTCTGTACCTTTTATATCTGTAGTAATTTGTGTGGTGAACTCCTAGCATTTGTCTGTCAAGGAGAAGTCTGTAGTATGTTTTGTTCAAGAGCTTTCCATTACCACTTATGTTAATGCCTAGATGGAAGCTAGTATGGCAAATGTCTATTCCCAAGTGTAAAAACTTTTTAATTTGTTGTTGTTATTTAAGTATAACCAACTGTGGTATTTATCTGTACTGACATATCTCACAAGTACTTAATTATTTTTAGGGGGAAAATGTTTACGCCATGTTTACACTTCAGAAAAGCTGTGGCAAGGACAGAAATACAGACATGGCTCAAAGTTGCATCCAGTGTGCGAACAGGGACTCTGTTCTTTTGCAATAGGGCTCTGGGGCTTTTCAGCTCTGTTTTTTAAGCAGCATGTGATAAGATTGGGAGCTACTGAAAACAAGGTAAAGCCTGTTAGCTGTCCTAGTTTCAGTCATAAGCAAGGGAGCATGTATATACTCAGGTATTTCTTTCCCTGTCATAGATGTGAATGAACTCTTAAGGCATAGGGGTTTTGGTACTTAAAAGTTTAAACAACTACTCATGAGGACACAAGTTTTTCTCAGTGTTTGGGAGATTTATGTTTCCTGTTGACACTTTGCAGCATGAAAGGAGCATGCATGTTGCATCTAAAGAGCAAGACAATATTTGATATTTACTGTAAGATGAAAATCTGCATTAAAAACTCTAAAAGAAAATACAAACTTGAGGAGGCAGTAACTGATTGACATCCACAGACGTCATTTTTCTTCTGTGATTGTGGCATTTCATGCATTGCTAAATGTCATCCACAGCTGTCTGTTCTCTGTGTCAGTAAGCAATACAATATGACAGCTGCTCTTCACCATTCTGTAGCATCAGTTCATTCAGTAATAAGCTTCCACGTGGTTTTATCTTTGTTGTCTCTTTCTTAACTATAAATTAAAATAGATAGTGATTACAATTGATACTGAATTCTCCCCAGTGCCAAGGTCTTGAGCAAGCAGCCCTATGCACTAAATAAGTTATTAACAATAGGTCTTCTCTTCCTTCTTGGTGTGCTACTATAACATACATGAGGTTCCTACAAGCACATTGTGCATTCTTAACACTGTCATATTCTGAACATATACTTACTCTTCTAGCCAACATTAACAATAATTTTTAAAATGTTTTTATTGTTGACAGGTAATACTGTATTTTGTACATAATATCTTTAGAATGGATGTATGAGTAGAAATGCTGGCTTCATATTCTGAAGTTTACCGTTTTTTACCAGTGGTATATAGTTTGGAGCGTATATAACAAGCACAGGTGGAATTGAGTTTTTAGGTAAGCCCTTTTCTTGTATATGATCATTATTACATGACTGGTTTTAGGAAAATAACATATTTATTAATTTTTTGTCAAGAAATATGGCAAAATCATGCACTCCTTACTGAAATGTCTTTACAAATCATTGCTATAACAGTGTATTTTTAAAATGATTGTATGCATTCTGAATCTTTTCTGATTCTACCACTGTTGTAAGTTTTAAAAAAAAAAAATCTTTAAAAGTTATTACTGATGTTACTTAGTAATGCATAGGCTTAGCTTTGATATATTTGGTATCTTGCTAACCCTGTTAAGTAATAATTGTCAGTAATTGGCCTTTTTTTTTTTAATAATTAATATAGCTATAGTAAGTGCTGTAATCTAATACGTAAAAAAACATAAAATACAAGATTTTTTCCAAAGTTCTAATTTAGAAGTAGATGCCTGGCTTCAGTCAGGTAAGAGGCTGGTATCAAATGCTTGCTTCTGCCTTTGAAAACTTACCACTAAAACTATTCTGGCAAATGAAGTGATATGCATAGTATATATTCTTGCTTTTTTTAATTGACTCAGAGCTCCTCAGTTGCAGTAGATGTGCTACTGCAGACAGCTGTTAGGAAAAATCTTTTAGATGTAATGGTAGAGGCCTATGATTTTTTGAGCCAGAAGGACTGAATTCTGTCACTTTACAGCTCTGAAATTCTGTGTACCTTAATTTTCAGACTCCTGCATCTTTGAAGTTGTAGGTGGTACAGATTTGGCTTAGGTCATTCTTTAAAAAATGTCTTTTATCCTGAACTGTAAGGGAACCAATACCAACAGAATATGAAAATGTTAATCAAAAAGGCTTAAGTTCTTACACGTGTTGATTTGCCTGGTTATATAATTTACACTAAATATCAAGCACTGTATGAGATATTTCATAAACTAAGAAATAAGATTGATACTGCTGATCTACAAAATGAGTCTGTTTCATGAAAGTTAGGCAAAAGATCACTGAACTGAGACTGCTGTTGGCTTCAAATTCATATAAAGCCCAATACACCAGCAAATAATCAGTGGGTATTTCAGATGTTAGATGAATAGTTGACATCTCTTTCTTCTTATAGTGATGTACTTCTAGGTATACTCAGTAAGCTTTCTGTAATGTCAGACAATGATTATTTATGTGAAAAATGAGTTGCAGTGGCTTTTTTGTATACCACCATCTTTTTTGTTCATTGCCAAAGTGTAAACTTACCATTTAAAGGCAGTCTCACAGAGTAATTATAGTGAAAAGGAAGACTGGGAAACACTGAGTAACATGATGACAAAGAAAGTGGGTTTTAGAGTCAGTTTATCTCGTGCTGAAATAAATAGGAGTTGCATCAAGTAGGGTTCTTCAGTTTCTAAATTAGTTGTTCTTTAGATATTGTATCATTTGATTTTCATATGAAAAAAACCAGCTCCTAATTACATTTTCAGTCTAATGAGCTCTTATGTGAAGCTTGCCTGTGAAATATTTTATTTAAACGTACTTTAACACCAGAAAATTCAGACTTGTCAGGGAAGGAATCTAGCTTAAAAACACTTCTGAAACTCTGTGCAAGAAGATACCTTTAGCCCTTTGTGTCTGAGTTAAGGTGAACAGGTTCAGAACTGTTATGTTTTTCTAAACTCAGCTTCAATTTTGGCAAGCCATCCTAGATTGCTCTGTAGGTAGTGTTGAAGTTGGAGCTTCATAGCTAAATAACCGTCAGCACACGAGTATGTGGCTACATCGCAAATAATTAAAAATGATGCAACAAAACTTTCTCACTTCTTCCTGACTAAAGCATGCTTTCTCAGCAGTAGAACTAAAACAGTTTGCTAACCTCCAGCATTTGTGTCAGCAGCAAAATTGAAAGTATTTTTTGTCACCTGCACTGCTGTCAGCAGAAAAAAAAATAGAAAGTAGAGGAACATAATTTCAGCACTAACATAAGTATCAGAATGATTTACCTGTCTGTTCTGCTTCACTTTCATCTCAGCTTTCAGGGCTTCATTCATCAATCTTTTATTTACACACACATATCTCATTTTTACACAATTTCTTTCTCCCTGACCAGATGGCTGCGTTGTCTGCTCGGTGTTCATCAAAGAGAATGAGAAAATACACGGATGCGTAGTGTCATCTGGGTAGGATTTGGCTAACTCTGTTTTTCAGCAGCAGTTTTGTAAGTGTTCAGATAATGAAAAAGAACACTTAGACATTTCAGAAAAATACCACAAAATCCTCAGTCTTAAATGCATTACTTATTTTTATCTATATGAAAAGATTATCTCTTAGTCTAGGCACCTGTGTGTTTCATCACACACAGCCTTTAAGTGGCAGCAGTTTATAAAACTGAAAGCTGGTCAAAAGAAGAAAGTTACATCTTAAATAAAATGAAGAACTATTTTACTATTTTTTTTAATTGCTAATATTCATTCGAATAGCATATACAAGTGGTGCTGTAGTTCAATTTATATTTCATCTATAGTACCCATTTTGTCTGTATAAGTTCTGGTTTTAGAACAAGCTTAGCAAGTTTGCTTCCAATGAGCTTTTCTTGAAATGTGTAGAACATTTTAGGAAGAAGCTTTTTCTATTCTTAAAATGCTTTCTAATCTTACTCTTACTCTAACTTTTTGCAAAATTACTCTTGCCTAATTTCACGTAACCTGTCTTGTCTGCAGTATTTCTAACAATTTTTTTGTTGCATTCTTTGCTGCTTAAGTGCTATTCACATACAAACTTAGCCTATAGAATTTAGCTTTAGTGTGATCCATTCATTTTTGCACCTTGTTTAAAATTTAATATATACACAGTAGAAATAAATATTAGTAATTATGTTTCCAATTTTTATGAGTCCCATCATTGTAAATTAGATAGATTCTAAGTGTTTATTTCCTCTTTTTTTACCGGACTCAATTTCTAGCTTTTGTTTGATAGTAGAGTTTGTGATTGGTTTGGAATTACTTATAGGCGGATTCACTTGACTAATCCCAGGCAAAGAATGGAAAAGAAGAAGTTTGTAGCAAATTCCATTTCATTCCTTTTGACAGTCAGCATTGTATTATGGATGACAAGTACCATTAGATGAATTTTATATCATTCTTCAAGATTAATGTTCATAAAGGTATTTGTACAGATGTAATATGTATTTCAGATGCAAGTTGTTGGCTTTGCTAAAACACAACACATTATGAATAGGACACATGTAAAATGGATTTAAATCGGCTAAGAGACCTCACAAAGGAGCTAACAATGGGAAATAGTCTTTGAAAGGCAGTATTTCTGGCAGGGTAGAAAAGTATTATGTTCTTCAATATTCTTATCAATAATGTAACATAAATACTCTACTACCACTCAGAACATTTGCCACTGACAAAATGATTATGGCTTAATAAGCATTGACAAGGACAGAGCCATTATGCATAGTAATACAGCTTGTAATGGTAAGCATTGGCCATTATAATAAACTACATGTTAATGCTGCTGTAGTCAAATGTATTCGTGTAGAACAAGGAAAATAGGTTATAACTGCAGAACAGACACTATGTCCAGGAAGGAAGTGACTTTGAAAAGGCTTTAAAAATAATGGTAGTAAATGACTTGACAGAAACTCCCAGCAAATGCTATGTAATACAGGATAAATTTGATAATAATATAAAAATTGCTTTATGCACTGCTGAGGCCAGTATCTTTTCATTTTTGATTCTGCAGTGTGTTCTCATTAATTCTAGTATTTAAATTGTAAACAATGTTGAGGAACTTGCAGAATGTAGAGAAGAGCTTCAAATGTGAGTCAGGCTGGAGAAACACCTGTAAATTAGAGACTTCAAGGTTGGCTTGCTGAGCTACTAAAAAAGAACTTAGTAAGATAACTGTTAGCATACAAATAACTTCATTGGATCAAGGTTTGTCTACTAAAGTCTCTTTAACGCAAACACAGCAAGAACTAGAACCTCAAGCAAAGTAAATTCATAATTGAAAACTGTGAAACAAGTAACCAGAGAAAGTGATGGCTTTTCTTTCTCAAAAAGTCTTCAAAGTCTGAGTTGCCTTACTGTAAAGTATATGAGCCTATACCGGGCATATAATTTCTGAATATTATAGCTCTGATTAGAGAGATGTGTTTTAATTTATTGGTTAATTTACTGAAAAGGTATGCTGAAAAATGGGTGGAGAAAAACAGTGCCTCAAAACAGCAGTCTCTCAGGAGAAATTGGAGGAGTTGAAGGGAAAATGCCCAAACTGTTTGCTGTGGTGATTTAATCTGCTTTAGAACAACCTACAAAACTGTTTTTGCTTAGACTGGGAAAGAGCTGATGGACATAAAAGAGTGCAAGAAACTGAGCAGAATTGAAAGAGAGATTCTGTTAAATGAGAAACAGCAGTCACTGAAGTGAAGCTAACTGAAACATAGCCCTCTCCTTTTATTCTTTCCACTGAGATTGCCCAAAGAAGCAAGCTCTGCTTAAACTGGAATGTAAGAAAAAATACGAATTTAGATCATTTATTGTTTTAATATTTTTAGAAGTTTTATATCTACTGCTGAAGAAGACTTCTGGCTCTGAGGACTGCTATGTCATTTTATACCACTTAGTATGTATTTCCAGAGGAAAAAAATTGAAATGCTGAAATGTAGTCAGACTTGAAGCTGGGTATATACAAAATTATGTCTCAGGGCTGAAACTTGGAGAGAAATACAAAGTTCTCTGAATATGAAACAACAGGGGGATAGAGATTGCAGTTGGCCAGTGTCATAGTTAGTCATTTTGCTTTCAAATTCTCCAGAGTCTCCTTTGGTCTTTTTGACTGAAAACATAATGCTAGAACCCAAGACGCTTAGTCTGTCTTTTCTGTGCAAGCCCTTTAAAGATCAAAATTCAAGAAAAACAATGACTGCAGCTCTAGTTGTAAATAGTCACAAGATCCATCTGCGACATTTATTTTAACTACGTCTATTGTTTCACATTATTTCGATGGAAGGAATGTTAAAAATTAAGCTGTTTAAAAAAAAAAACCCAAACCACTAGTTTCTTGCAATCTGTGTTAGAGGATTGAATTTTTCTTTCCAGCTTCTGCTAGAACTGGATAGTAGTTTTAATACGTAAATTTTTGAGTAAAGGTATAAGAATTTCGAATGCTTTAAAAGGCTCTTTCTGCCAGTAGAGATGTAACAGACTACTTTAGAGTCCTCCTTTCTCCACTGTATGTAGAGGACACTGCCATCTGGAGAAAAAAAAGAAGAGAACTCTGTGTTACACCTGATGGCAGCAAACAGCTAAAAATTCAGAGTTCACTAAGTGACACGGGACACATTTTCTTGGGGCAATCTAATAGGCTGTGAGGACAGCAGGGCATCACTTACACAAGAGCAGGACAACTGTGATTTTGTTGATGGAGTGTCCTCAGCAGGGCATCTCAGGTTTCAGGAATGGTCCATGCTAACAATAACTATCTTTCTGAGGCTGTGAACTGCCTTGAAAATGAATATGAGCCCTTGCAGCATAGAAATGAGGAACTTCAATTTCTGCTGAATCATTTTTCTATGTCTTGGAAGAGAATAGCCATGATAGATGCAATGCAGTGAAAGAACAGGAGCTTCTGGAGTTCCATGCATATCAACAAGTTCCAAAACTGCTATCCCTCCATCTTTATTATGATATAAAAGCTATCAAAATCCAAATACCTCCTCTCCCACCTCCTTTCAACATTATGGAGCTTAATACATAGCATAGTTTGTTAGTTTGATAGTATTTTTATAATACTGTTGTTACTACACATCTGTGGGGTGATGCACACTCGCAAACCTCATAAATAGGGCTGATATTCCCATTTGTGAGGACAGAAAACTCAACAAGGAGGTTGTTACCTGCCTAAAATCACATGAGATTTAGGTATTTGGGGTATCAGTGGCTAGCTTAGTCCACAGATTTACTGCTGCATAGCCCACAAAATCCAGAGTTTTCACTTAAGGAAAAAACACTTGAAGTAAAACTGCATGTGGGAGGGAAAACATTAAGTAAATTTTCAGGATGGTAGTTGTAACTCAGTTCTAACCAGTCACAACAGAGCTCTGGATACTTCTTCGAAACTGTCAGCTCAGTGTTGCTGCTATGCCCAGCGGCCACCCATAAAGAGAAACGTAAACCTTAAGAAACAGAAAACAAAAACCTAAGGCACCCTTCTGCTAAGGTAAGACCTTACTAGTTATGAAGTTCACACATGTCTTGCCTCAGAAATACCCTTACTTCCAAACGCATTTTGAAAAAACAGAAAAGTTGTAAGACGACAGTGAAATAATCGGCGGTATGGGGCAGGTTCCTTACAAGGACGGACTGAATAGACCAGAACTCCAGAGTTTGCAGAAGAAATGCATGCAGGGTGATCTAGCAGAAGGCCTGTAGCATCATGAATGGTTTGGAGAAAATGTTTAGAAAACAATTTTTAGTTATTTTTCATGGTACAACAGATAACAATGTGGCAAGGCATTATCAGGCATAAGAGAAGTTAATATCTCTGTGGCATGAGTTTGGGGTTGTTTTCAGTTAATTTTTTTTTTTTTTTCTTCCAGAAAAGTAGTGGCTATTCATTAGTCAGAGGAATGGAATAATTTTAAGGGTCTGCTCAGGAGAATGTGAGTAGACAATCAGTTTTAAACTGTTTCTAGTTCTTTCGTTCTGTCTTTAACAATAGAATTTTAAAGCTGTTTAGCAATGTAGAAACATTTTTTCCTTCAGCGGTGAGTGCTAAGAATGTTAGTGCATTGAATCTTGATAATAAACCCAGGTTCTGTATTTCTTACGTAAGGATTTTTTTTTTTAGAAGTTTTCACTTAGTTTACAAAAGGCATTTTCTAAGCCTTTCAGGTTAGATCTAGTTCTAAGGACATAGGACATACATCATTTAGGAATGATAGCTAGCTAATCATTATGTTTTCCTGTACTTTCAAATCTTTTTTGACAGCTACGGTGTCCTTAACTACTAATTCAGAGAAATGAAAAAATCCAGCCACAAGAATATTTAATTGCTATAAGTACCTGCTAACTATTAATCTCTGCTAGCATACAGTAATATAATAAATTTTGTATGGGTATACTGATTACCACCATATGATTATCAGGCAAATTACTTATCATCAGTGCTTTTCCAGTGGATTCAAACACAGTGCTGCTATTACTGTACTAAACTAAGCAATGAAATGATTTGTTCTGGAGTTCAGTTGTCAAATGCCAAGGAAGTCACTTTTCCCTCATGAGTGGCATATAGCCTTCCACGTAACCAAAAGCTTGTTGTGCGTTCCTGGAATTCTTAAGCTCTTTAGTCACTACAGGATTAGAGTGATTTTTTTGGTGAAACTTCAGATTTAGTGACAACTACACAGAAGATTAAAACTTTGTTTCGGTTCAGATCTCCATCTTTTTTAAAGTAAATGTGAGTGCATGAAGGAATGGTAAAAGCTGTGGTTTATAAAAAGATGGAATATGGCTGTGTCTTGAAACTGCCATGTATTACGCATAGGGACTGTTGACAGGCCATGATGGAAACATGTTATATCAGATTATAAGCTAGCCTTGCCTACCCTAACTTCTTTGACCTTAAAGATAACTCCAAAAGAGAGCGTGTTTTCTGATTACCTTAAAGGTAAAATAAATAATTTTGTGTTAGGCAGAGCATTATCAGATGACATTGGGAGGCAGAATGAAAAGAGGCTAGAAGTAGGGAGGGGAGAATGTGCAATGATAGAGCCACTGTTTTAAAAAAAGCAAGAAACAAAAAGCCACTGAGGAGACAAACTGCTAGTAGATTACAGTTGTCATTCTTGATTACGTGAATCTTTCAGGTATTGTAGTATCCTGTTGTGAGTCACAGGTGGTATCAGATGCTTCCATACTGAAATCTGCAGAGGTGCCTTTTGGGATCTTTGTAAATGCTTTTAAGACACAATATTTTTAGCATCAAGGTCTACATTATATGCCCAGCTTCTCTGAAAGTCTTAGTTGGGGAGCTATCGTTCCTCTGAGCTACCAAGATGCTGATCACCCACAGTAGGATTTCTGTGGAGACATCATTCAGGGAACACTTTCTATTAAGTAAGTATGTGGGTTTTCTTAAAAGGATATCTTATAATCATCTTCTAACAAAAAAATTATCTTGAAAAGATGTAGGTTTTTTGGTTTTGGGAAAAGATATAAAACCTTTGTAAAATTAATTGGTACAATTGCAGATGTGAGTAATTTTTATAGAGATGTGTAGTTCCATGTTAATACTAGTAAGATCCTTTTTTCTTGTGATATCTGTTGGCAGTGCATTTCACAGATTAATTGTAGTTTAGGGGTTTTTTTAAGAGTAGTGTTTTTTTAGCTTTAAATGTACTTCTTTCAATTTTCTGCCTCAGTTATGAAAGTAAACAGAAGCATTTAATTTACCTTCTTAAATGTTTGCTATTTTATCTCTATCATGTCTTCTCCTACTCATCTCGACTTTAAAGAAAAATGTCCTATTTTTCACTCATATTTTTTTCATAGCTTTGATCATTTTTGTTGCTCTTCTCTAGAGCCCTTTGGTCTGTTCTGTACTTTTTTTTTTTTTTTTTTTTTTAAAAAGACTGTGACCAGAACTGAAGACAATGAGGGAGGAAGCTGTTTTACTCATAAGATAGACTCATAATAACATACCTTCTGCTAGCAAAATAAACTTGCTTGACTGAATAAAAAAAAAAATCTCTTTAAAATTCCTGAGACTGCTTTCTAAGCACTCGATTTTAGTATTCTTGGTAGATTTATAATAGAGAGTTTGCCTAAACTTCACCCTTGCACTTTTTTTTTTTCCTTTGCTGCTCAGTATCTGTTTAGGTTAGGATTTTCCAAGGATTTAAAGGACTTTCTGGTACCTTCCTCCCATTGAATTTCAGACTCCACTAGACTCCTTTGAATAGCCCATTCTTACTGAAAGACATTTTCCTACTATCTATCTATGTATGTTTAAAGAGCTCTTTAGATTTGAAAGAAATAATGTGAACAACTATTTCTTTTAAGGATTCATTCAGGATTTGGACTCCTACCTATATGTTTGTATGGATCTGTATTTTAATTCCAATCCATTGCTTTTAAATGGAACAATTTCTTTTAATTTTAATATTGATGATTGTGAACACTGAACTTACATGTGCAAACGTGGTAGTCATGTCTGGAAGAATTACCTAAAACCTCCATGTGAATACAGAAAATTTTTCACACTGACTCATTTTTTAAATTATAACCTACAAACAAATTTTGTAATTCTTATTGAGGTAAGTGTCATGAAAGTATACTTACATGTTCCTGTCTTGTTTTATACTGCTTTATTTTATCTGTATCTCTAGCAAAGAACTCCCTTCTTTTCCTTTTCTTGTTCATTAAAAAAATCAGATTACTTGGTAATGCTAATGTTCATTGCTTTGGCTCATCTGGATAAGAAATAAGTATGAAGTTTCCAAAAATATTGTGTCCAAGTGACCTGGTAGAGGAAAAAAAATGATTTCTGATTAAAAACCAAGACCAGTTAGGTATGCAAGACTGCATCTAATTTATGCATGCAGTTGCCATGACTATGTATGCACATTGGATAATTGCTAGCACAAATGACTGCTGGCATTTGCACACACATTTATCCAATTAGTATGTGCAATCAAAGTAATTTCATGCACAAATTAGTTGCACAATTGTGCATGCCTTCTGCACATGTAATTGTATGCCTAATTGGTCTGAAAGTCTTGTTCACAATGTGTGTCTTGATTTTTATTGCAATATAACATAAAAAACTGTGAATTTTATTTGCAGAAATGCAAATTTTGTGTAATGTTAGCATTTAGAAAAAACTCCAAACTCTTTTTACTAGATTTCACAAAATAAACATTTCCCTGTGTGCTACCTGTAGGCAATGTGAGCTTGCATTCCATAAATTAAATGACAGTTGAAAATTAAACTTGCCTTGAGTTTTTAATAATTGTAGCCTTAATAAATCCTACAAATCATTCTATCCTTTATGTAGAAATAAGGCCACAAAATTGCACCATTTTTGTTCCTTATATGCTACATATAACATTAAAAAATAATACTTTATTATGAATGCTTGCATGCAAAAGATGTTAAAAATATCGCTAGTTTTATATTAAAAGAAAATGTATTAAGCAGTATATTTAGTTCATAAAAGCATGAAAGCCCTGTAGAAAAAAAATACTGGAATCAGTGAAGTCATAATTTCATTTGATACAATTATTCCACATTCAATTATATGTTCAAATCAGGGCTTCTTTAAAAATGAGTTTATT
This sequence comes from Aquila spilogaster, assembly GCA_024606505.1. NCBI lineage: Eukaryota > Metazoa > Chordata > Aves > Accipitriformes > Accipitridae > Aquila > Aquila spilogaster. The sequence goes on along the minus strand of JANHGO010007978.1, from coordinate 18,642 downwards.
TGTTTTATAATCATATTTACTGAAATAAATTTTTAACATCTTGATTATAACAAGGAACTCAAAGAGCTTAAGAAGGAAGCCCTGTTTTTCTTTAAAAGTACCATCAAAATGATAAATTTTGACCAGACTGTGTAAAGTAATTAGCTAACATAGAGAAACTTCGTGACCATCTATAACATATCTATTGTTTTATTATCTATAAATCATTTAATTGCAAAAGTTTTGGCATGGCTTTTAATATTTCCGATAATGTGGTACAGTGTTTTCTGTGTTTTCTCATCTTGCATCCAGTGAGAGGTAGGCATAGGAAAAGAGATTATGGATTGTGGCTTGGAAAATGTTTAAAATAACAACAGAGATATTGTCTGCCTTTGAATTTTCCTGGATTATTGTTGAAATGTTTTCTTTGGTCTGGCAGTCCTAAAAGTGGTTTTCCAAAACTAGCCCAAAACTTGCTTTTCCAAGAGGAAGGGCTGTCTTAGTTAAGCACACAGTATCAAGGAGAGTTAATAGGTCGTCAGGCACTTACTGGCAGATAAGAGAAGCTGATAGTAATCTTCAGGGCTTTCCAATATGAAAAAGCTTTTCTTATCTACCTTTGATGTGCCCTAACCTTAAGACCATTCTGGTGATAAAAGTGTAGAGAGATGTTTCTTGCGATTTTGTTAAAAGACACTGTTTATGCCACTGTCACATTGTTCAGTGTAATTCTGATAGCATGGCAAAATTTCTGAACCATTCCCAGACGGTGAGTCTGCCCAGGCAGGGTCAGCAGCGTGTGGTGAACCAGCACCTCTTGGAGAAAGAATCCAGTTGTTGACTAAATAGCTACGAGAAGGAGCAAAGAGTCTGGAGCAGCGCTGGCCAGGTGGAGACCCCTCATGTGGCTCTGGTAGCCAGTCTCCCGGCTACTTAACTACTACGCGAGTTAGTTAACATTTAAGAGGTGGGACACGCAACACCCACGGGACATGCTACGTGACACAGAGAACATGCCGTGACTTTGTCTTTGGCTATGCTTTAATGTGAAGCTATTCAGGTATCCCCTTTAGCATTTGGACCAACAGGTTAAAGTTGTCTTTTGCTGCTTCTTCCAGTGTAGCTGAGCTAGGGATGAGTGCTGATGGCTGTCAGCCTGGCATTTTCAGATTCAAATCCCAATAAGGATGCTTTGTTTGAAGACATTTATTCATGCTTTTGTTTTTAATAAAATGAAAGAACTAATAAAAATAATCCAACATATTAGAAAGGTAAGTTACAGAGTTCAACATTGGTTATTTGGGAAGCGTTTGTATAAGCACTGTTTATTTTCTTCTGTTAATACATGGTATGTAAAGATAACAGTCTTGCAGCAGAGGCCCTCTTCAGTCTGTGTGCAGGTAACTCTCTTTCAGGGAGTGACAGGCGTTTATGCTGCGAGCTTGCTGCCTGCGGGGACAGTCCCGTGTTTACACTGGAAGCGGCCAGTGCACCAAACCAACCCACCCAACAGCCCCAGAGGACTGTAAGTGAGGGTGGTCATGTCCCCTCCTTGTAACCCATAGGGTTTCATAGGGTTCCCACAGAATGTGTCAGTCGTGGCAGGTTGTCACCTAGACAAAGAGCAGTCCAGTAAGGCGTCCTTTGAGATGCACGGTACTAGATTTTTTAGGGCTGCAACTGAACTTAGTATGAGTTGTGGATACTTGCTTTTCTTGGGAAAGAGGCAAATGTGAACATGACTCCCAGTTCCGCTTTCCCAGCAATTCCTTGTGTTTTGAGATGTATCGCTCTACCTCAGTTTATTTGTCGAACGGGATTCATGATGTAATTTTATGTTCTGGGAGAACCGGGCATATAAGGTAATTAGTACTTAGAAGAAAACTGTTGGCAATACAGTCCAAATAAAAGACCTCGAGGAAATGGATGGTTCTATGCTGGTTTTGCACAGAGTAAATAAAGTAGGGAATTTCGCACAGAATTGTGAAGACTGAGAGCAATATTGAAGACTTGCCTGAGTGAGCACGCTTTGTCTTCTGCACTGAATAAGGGGGGAAACAGTATACGGTCACGTAATTAAATATGGAACGATGATGTGTGCAGGCAACAAAGTTAAATTACCGTTGCTGGTACAGTATTATTCTTCTGCTTAGGTTTTCTTTTTGAATAATTTATGATCTTAAGAAAATTAAAAAGAAACGTTAGTGTCTGTCTGTCCAGGGGTTCCCCCCACACATGTGAAGAAAGGGGGGAGTGAGCGAACTGGAGGGTGAGGTAGGACCCTCTGGACACAGCGGCTCCAGTCTGGTGGCAGTCTCTGGTACAGCCTCGGGCCTTTGGACGGCTCCGCGTAGCCTTCGTTCACCTATTCCAGCCCACGGCCGAGTTCTGTACCCTCTTTTCCAACGAATTAGCCGTTCTGTTTGTGCCGGGGTTGAAGAGCGGTGCGCGGCCGGAGAAGCAGCCCGCCCCCCGCCTCACGCCTCCCGCCTCCCGCCGCTGCTTTCCCGCCTTCGGCGGCGGGCGGGGGGGCCGCTCCCTCCCCGGGGCAGCGCTGCCTTACACTGACACCTGCCGGGAAGGCGGCCGGGCCTGCGCCCGCTGCCCTCGGAGGAAGGGAGGGAGGATTCGGCAGGCCAGAAGCGCGGCCGAATCCCGAATTCTCCCGCGTGACTGCTGGCCGCGGCGGCGGGTCTGTCAGCGGGAGCTGCGGGGCGGTGGGTGCGCGGCGCGTCTGGAGGCGTCGTGAGGAACAGCGCCGACTTGAGAGTCACGTCCGTAACACAGCGGTGAACTCCTCGGAATCGCGCTACAGGTTTACCGCTGGCTTCTACCCACTTAGTCTATCTTCCAGTGTTATTTTCTGTGTTGGCTTTCATTTGACTTTGTGTATTAAAGTGGTGAGAATTAAGCGCAACCCACAAGCGGTACGTTTAAAATATTTCAGTAGGTAGAGGATGAACTTCGTTTTACACTGAAATTTGTGACTGTCTGCTGTTAGGGCTGGCTTGGGGTTTTTTTGAAGGCAAAAGTAAATGAGTAAAAAATGAGTAAATGAGTAAAAAATGAGTAAGTGAGTAAAAAACTTGGGCTTTGTTGAGCTTTTAGGTGAGTTATATGCGTTATACCTGAAATGGTTTAGATGTTATTTGGCTGTGGTAGATAGGGTGATTTATTTTGTTTTCTGTAACAGTGTTTCAAATTAATTCGCAATGGTTTAGATAACTCATTGAAAGACTGAGCACAGATTAGGCTAAAATTTCCCTTTGATATTCATAGATGAGATAGTTGGAAAACATTCAGTGCATATACCTACCTCTTGCAGAAATAACTATAAACATCTGACGATTAAATTAGTTCCGTAGTCTGTTAACGGAAGGGACTGAAGTATAAATGGATTTTTGAAACAGAATTAACAAAGCAACATTAGGGTCACATAATATCAAAAAAGGGTCTCTGTTGCATTATGGGCCACAAGTAGTAAGTTCATTGTACAAGCGTACCCTCTATATGTCCATGGAAAAGCTTAGTAGCAAACAAAAATCCTTGACACAGTTCTTGAAATCAAGTAATTCATGGATAACACAGTGAAAAGCAGTTTGACCAGGCACAAAGAATATTGAAAATCATTCTCTAACTTTTTAAATAACAAATAATCAAAGGGCTAGCTAGTGGCATGGGAAGATAACTGAGGGCAGAATTTTGTTTTTATTCTTTAATAAGAATTATCTTGAATGTTTAAAATATATGAACAAAGCATTCTGCATTATGAAACAGCAATGATTATTACATAGACATGCTATCAAAGCAAGAAAATTAAGCCACTGGTTTGTACATCTCTTTTTTTCCCCTCTATGCACATGGGCGCACAGACCGTTAGGCTTCCTGTGCCACTTCCACAACCTGAGCTGTACAGTGTCCTCTTTCCTAGTACCATCCCAGCCCAACATACTAACCAGCCTGCAGTAGCTCCTCACTATGCTCTTTGTGTCCCTCACAAATTAAAGTACCAGGAATTCAAAGCACTTTTATCTCTGTTAGAGCCTCTGCTTCCTTTAAGGATGATGAACAGATCTCTATATACTTCACTTACAAAGTAAAGAACCAAAATTTAGCAGACAAGTATTGTAGTTTACTTTTTAACTTCTCATGGACCACACCTCAAATATAAATTATTGTCATTCTGTAATGCCATTGCTTGCAACGTTTAGCTAAAGTTGCTGAAGTTCAGTTCTCATTCACTTTTTAAAAAAACATGTAAAGCAGGAACCCTTCCAGTTATCCAGATATGAAGTTTTGCTTATTTGGAGCAGAAAATTATGACGAGAGCTGCCTCTATCACTGCTGATTTGTGTTTCTTCAAATGAGTCATCTCCTACCCCTGAAGGTACACAGCAAATCCTATTCCTTTTTGCTTGGTTTTTAAAAATTGTTTGGGGACTGCTTAGCACAGCAAAAGCCAGCCTGCTTGCACTTGTAGAACTGCGAGCATTTTAATACTACGCTTTCATTTGACCAAAATCTGTTCTTTTGGAATCCACTTGTTAGCAGAATAACTGGGTGATTGCAGATACTGCAGCTGATGAAAGTGTGAGTTGCCTCTGGGCATAATGGATAAAAATTTCATTCAAAAAAAACCAACCAACCCTGCGTATGTAGCACTTACACATTTTCAAGTCTGTTTTTTGACAGACAATGAGATAGCACATGCTATCCTAAATAGGAGGCTTGCACTTATCTGAGCTCATGCACAATATTTTACTTTGAAGACTGATTTCAAAATAAAATAACTTCTAAACATTTAAAGCCTAACCATAATGTCTTAGAAAACTCACACTGATGCCAGAGAATGGTTTTGCTGCAATTAGATACTGAAGTTTTTGTTAGAGTTATATAACCAGTGGGGCAGGGAGCAGAGCCTTACTTTTGGTATCTATAAAATACTTCTTTTTTCATATTTGAATTGTAAGATGAAATGTAATTTCAAATCTGAAAAAATTATAAGGTACGTAATCATAATTGCAGGAAAGACTAGTCATTAATTTGTACCATAGGTGTTTATTAATCTCTTATAGTTTTGTCTTTTATTGCAAGAACTTATTGTAGGTTGTTGGAACATGCCTTATCCTTTTAGGAAAGCAGATGCAACATTCAGGGCCTATTACAGTTAGGCCTGACTTTCATCATAGACAAAGCATAGGTACAGACAAGCAAAATAAAGTTCAAACTGATCCCAAATTTGATTTGGAGAAGACATCCAAAATGTGTGGATGTTTTATTCAGATTTTATTTTAAAGCAGCTTTTGTGGTGAATTTCCGATTCAGCTGAATCAATTGGCAAATTTCCTATGGACTTAGGATGTATTTTGTGAGCTGAACTCAGAAACATCATTGTGCCACTGTAAGTGCTTAAGGTGTGCCAGTGTGTTGAACACTGTGATGCTGGTCACCTCAGCTTAAGAAAGACGTAGTGGGACCAGAAAAGAGCCAGAGAACAATACAGACCAACGGTGGTACAAATGGCTTCTGTATGAGGAGAGCCTGAATGGCTGAAGATTGTTCAGCCTGAGAGAGGGAGGACAGAAGGGGGATACATTAATGGTCGATATAATGAAGAAGGGATTGAAAGTAAATGCAGGATGGTTAATTGCTGTTTTGCTTAACCAAAGCAAGCAGTTAATTATCAGGGTGATGCTTTAAAACAAGTAAAAGGAAATACTTTTTTGCAAACTGTAGAACTTTTAGGATTAAAAGGACCAAAAGCGACTGGGAAAATTAATGAAGCCAGAGTTGATCAGTTGCTATTAGATACAACAGTCTATATGAAATCTCGGTCCCAAACTCCTGGTTATCAGAAGCTAGGGCAGAGTTCCTGAGGAAAGACCACACTGTCTAACCTGTTTCTTACACTCTTTTCCTAAGGATTTCCTACTAGGCATTATAAAGACAGGATACTCGGATAGATGCAGTGTGGCAGTTCTCTGATGCCCTTACTTGATTGATTACGCTAGTTCCTGAAGCTTAATTCTTGGAGCTTGGAATGTAGTTTTCATGGGCTTGGGATACAGATGGTTGCCTGACCCCTAAGATCCAAAGCCTAAACGTAGACATGGTCAGAATAGAAATAAGTGCATTTTTTTAGTACCTAAGAAAATTGGAACAATGTACCGCTGAAGTACTAATACAAGCTAAACATTGATTGTTTCACCTGAGGTTCTCATGCACAGATTACACTATGTTGCTATATCTGTTCTATCCAAATACAAGTGACAGTATGCCCTTTAGTATGCCTTTTGGTTCTTTTCTTCCTTTCTCAGATTATATTCTTCCCTTTGCATATGGTTTACAATCCCCTCTCTTTTTTTGTTGAGCTGGAGGTTAGTATACTTAGTGTTTTTCTTTTTTTTAAAGAAGTGTCACATGCAAAATACAGTTTTTTGCTTATCTGGAATGTATTTCTACTTTTAGATTTTGATCTAAAACTACTTAAGCAGCATGATTTTTTTTACAAGAAAGGGACAGTAGAGGGAGGTGTTCTCTAACTTTCTTACTATCAGCTGTTCTGAAATATGTAATGAAAATCAGTTTTACCATGTGATTTGAATGATATCTGAATACAACAACTATTACATTGCAGTTTAAACATTTTGTGTTTGAAAACAGAAGTTGAAAGACTGTTGAAAGTGTCCAAGATACTTAGCATATGTTCCGGGACTGAATTTGAATGTGTTTATTCAGACACTTGGAAGGCTTTATATACATTTGAAGGAAGACAGTTCTGGTTCCATAAATTCAAAAAATCATAACAAGATTGACTTTAAGACATACATTTTAATGAAACTGATTTTGGCGTGTTTTCTGGATTTTAAGTCTCTGGAAAAAAAATGTGATCACTGTGATTATTTTTAAATTTAATTTTGAAGTTCGTATTCATTTTTTAAACATAATTCCAAATTTTTTTCTCCTTGTGGCTACTTAGGGCTGGCTTCTCTACACTTGTCATACATCTCAGGATGTATTGAGCTGCAATTCTTTCCCTTCCTTATTACTGTCCTTCTCTGCTTGCTTTTTCTTTCATTGTCCCAGCAATCCAGTGCATTCTTCCCCCTCTGCATCTTGCCCACACTCTGTTTTCTCCTATAGTCTCCCTGCATTAATCTGCACATAGTTTTGTCTTTCAGACGCTCCTTATTTCAGGGTTCACAGTCTCATTCTCTCTCACCTGCCCCATCCCTGCCTTCTGTGCGTTTCTGTTCATTTACTGTCCTCTGTTGTGCACAGTTTCCCACAAACGAGGACCCTCGATTTGATAGTCTTTTATCGACCACTTCCCCATTCAGACTCATGTTCCTCTCTCTGCCGCCTCCCTGCCGTATTTCCTAACAAGAGGTTTGCTTTCATTGAACCTTGAGGGAAATAGCATCGCATTGTTGAAAGGTGCGTGGTCTCAATCCCAATGAAAATAGGAGGACAGAGTCTAGCCATCCAGAGCGAAATGTTCACAGAAAAACTGTAATAGTTTGTGATAAGCTAAATATTTACACGGAGGCCGGTGATAAAAGTGTGTCTGCACACCTTGCGTAACCAGAAACATACATTTGGATGAGTTTTTTTCTGAGTGTCATTTAAGTGGATGAAAATAGCTTTTGTCAGAACAGACATATGGATCCCTTCCCAGCTATTTCCAAAAGGGTTCTTGTCCAACCTCTCAGTAACCTCATTTGTAAAATGGGGGAACAATACCTGCTGCCTTCGTATGGTTTTGCTCCATAATTGGGTCTTTGAAGCATGGTCTTCTGGCTTCCATCCCAGTGCACCTGTCCCTTGGTGAAAGGGTATTTGATGGGGCTGTTTGTCTCTGTCTCTCAAATTGCTGATACGTTGGTCAGTCACTTTCCCAGCTGGGGAGCCATATGTCGCAATTGCTTATGTTCAGTAGCTTTGATTAGGCATTTTTCTTTCAATTAAATGAAAATTGTCAGATTTTAAACAGAAGTATTAAGAGTGTCCATTTGTAGATAAAAGGTGAAGTCTGTAGGAGCTGTGAAGTAAGCAAGCAGTACAAGTTTACGTAAAATGAGTACAAAATTTGAGACCCAGCAGTATTTCTGAGAAGTATAACTTTTGATAATACCATGGAATTACATACCCATAATGAGTACTATAATGGAATTTTATAGATTAGTGAATTATTACCTTTGTTTTGCTTTTTCAGAAGATAGAAACAAACTATTCGTTAGCCTTGTTTGTTCTTCAAGCTATGAGTTGTTTTATATGCGAATTGTAGTGTGACATTTATTTTCAAGTGTCTGTTCTTTCCTGTACAGATGTTTTTACATCTATATACACCTGTTCTCCTGTTAATTTGGGGGTATGAAAGTATGAAAACTGTTGGTACATGGATGCCATTCATGTCTGTAAATCTACAGCAAAGAATGTAAAATTAGCATTTTTCTTTCAGTCTTCAATCACATTTTAAAATTATTTCTGCTGTATTGTTTTCGGTATGGGGGTATTGTTGAGTGCAGACACCTGAAGCAATCTTCCATCACTTTTCACAAGAGAAAAAAGTTCAGACAAAAGCATTTTGCAGCACGGACAGCATAAAGATTTATGCAACTTTTACTTAATCAGTAGAAAGTATATATAGAGACACCTTTTATAGAAAAGTGTCTACTGCTTGCTGGGTTTTTTCCCATTAACATTAGTAAAAAATCAACCATCAACCTTGCTAAGAGTGAATGCTTACTACTTTAGAAAAAATATTGCATGATTTTACTTTGAAAAACCAGCAGAGAAATGTCCATAATGCTTGGTTGCTAACTGACAGGTGAACGAGGATTATTAAAGACCAGGACTACATTTTCATAGAGTTTTCGTGTGCAGTTATTTAATTTAGGATTGTACTTATAATGTCTACTTGATACAAGTCATGTAACTGCATTATACAGATACACCTTTATACACAATTTTTATTTGCATCCAGAAAGAAAATGTCATTAGGGAAAATAATTTCAGATCAGCTACTTTTGCATGTCTTCCTGGCACATAAGTGGCATTTGACTAGTGTGGAACATCTGATAATGAACATAGCAGCATCAAAGTTTGAATTAAAAATCCACCCCCTAGAATGAGTAGCGAGGCTTAAATGATGGAAACTAAACTGTTGGGTTTTGTCTTGTATGTAGTACAGTAAACTTACTTTTAAGTTCTGTGATATTTGTATGGAGACTAAAAGTTGTTTTGTTTCTTACAGGAAAAGCTATCAAGAGCTGAGTTTTAACTGTCTTTCCCTAGTCCTTGATAAATTGGATTTTGTGTTGCATTTATTGCACGTCATTTTAGAAGATTTAATGAGGACCTTCACAGTAATGTCAATTATGAACGAATGGGCTCATGAACAAATGCTTACTGGCCAGCTGGTAAGCGAAGGCTTCTTAATCTCACAATTTGGTTAAGGAGGAAAAAGATCTTGGATTTGAGTGTAGCGTACTAGTATGGTCCTGTTTGGACACCAGAATCACAAAATCTGCATGAAAGAAGCAGCTTCAGTGATTCAGCTTGTGGCAACAGTTGCTGCTTATCCATTACTGTTGGCTGTGCCTGCATGTGGTGAATTGCTTCAGGTGGAATTATTGTCAAGTCTCACTCCAAGAAGGTAAATTCATAACCTGACTAACAATAACCACTGGACCAAAAAACTCTGCACAGTTTAAAACAGTAAAGAAAGAGATATTAAAAATATCCCAAACATCAGATGTGTAGGAGCTCTGGAACCTCAGACTCTGGCACATGTTTGTTCCACATGTCTGTCAGATCTCAATGTGTTTTTTATGACATGTCAGTAGGACATGTCATTTAAGTGTTGATTTTTGGGGAATAAACATTTGAAAGTGAACAGGCTTGCCACTTGCTGAAGTATGTTTGAATGACAGCTGTTCTGTTTTCCTAAATTTCAACAAGAAAACTAGCTTGAAGTTTTCAGGAGCTAAATCTGGCAGCTTTTTGATACAAAGGAAATTATGAAGGGCTGGAGCACTAACAGAAGTGGGGGTGGAAGCACAGTTGCAGAACAAAAATCAGGAGTAAATACGGATTTACTTTGCACTTTAATTTACATTCTTGCCATATTTTAGAACCCAAAGCAGAATAGGGGTACTTTAAGGCTGCTGCTAGTAAAAAATATTTTGAAAAGGCTGTGGGAGTATGTAATCTACCTTCCTTACTACATCCAGTGAAGTTCAGAGTCAATGCAGAATTGAGAATGCAAGGCAAAGATAGCACAGCTGTGGCTGTGCATCCTCAACAGGGGGACCAGGCTAGAACCTATCCTGCACACTGCACTTGCCATCGGTTTATTACGCTTATATGGGTGATGGTTAATCCTCACCATTCTCAAAACTGTTAGTATCAGGTGCATGGTTATAAATTAATAATGCTTTGGGTATCATATCTTTGTTTCTGCAACTGCTGCTAATGAAGTTCTCTGTGTGCAGATTTTATTTAAATTCCACTTTTCTTTTGATCTTGCTGTTAGTATTTGAAGTTGACTGATATTTATCACCGTGTTCTCATTACCTGCCCTAGTTTCCCTGGTGCATACCCCATGGCCCTCTTGCTTAATGCTGAACTGGCAAAGATGCTGGCAAACGTATCATAGACAAGCTGATGAAGTCAGTCTAATGACTTAGGCTGGGTTCTGAACTTAAAGCTTTTGCCATTTTGGTTGAGGTATTTTTTTGTTTTGATTTTCTTTGGGAGGGATAAGGGGTGTTACACCCAACAAAAACTCTTAGTACGGAAGCAGCTACTAAGCTAGCATAGCTAGTCTGGCAAACTTAGCTTAATATTTGGTGAACATTCGATGATAGATCATGGAGGGCTTGAGCAAGTCAAATGAGTATTTTAATTCATAGTTTTCAGTGTATTTCTCCTACTGTTAGTTACTCATTTTAAAAGTGGCCATATTTTACTGTCAGTATCATTTTGAAGGAAATGGCGCTCATTTCAGTATAAATGAAAGGGAAGTGTTACCATAAGACAAATTTGTGATGGGTGTTCTTCTGTTGGTACAGATGGCATCTGTGTATTTTTATCACTATAAATCACTCACAGTTGGAGTCATACTTAGTCCAATATCTTGCTTTATGTTTATTAAAATAATCACAGTTTTAGATACGATATTAATCGCTTGGTTTTTCTGAAACATTTGGATTGGTAGATGAAAAAAACATATTTATTTTGAGAAAGCAAATGATACAATTATTTTCCACATATTTACAAATTTACAAATAATAAACAAACTATATTGCAACGCAGTGAATTAGTAAGCTGAAATATTGATTTGTAAGCCTTATTTTTCTCATACAATATATTGCAAGTGTATGACTGATAAATAGGGATTTCAGATAGTACCAGTAAATGCACTGGGGATAGTTACCTATGTTTAAATACAAACTATATTTTTATATTTTTTCCCAAAAGTCCCAGTCTGTTGGTAAAATCCTCAGAAAGTCTTGGATTTGTTTTTTATACTGTGATGACTACAGTGGCATTCCACCTCTGAATTGGTAATAGTCCACAGCTGTACTAGTTTAGACAGGATAGAAAGATTTTAAAGATCAAGTTTTCAGCTAGAAGACAGCTACTTGGATGTAACAGACTTGGTTCAAACTATTTATTTCCCTTCTTCTGGGGATTGCTGATGACTCGTTTGGCTGTTAGCATAACCAAAGCAGTTTACAGACTCTCGTGCATTATACAGGTTACCTATGCTCCAGAGATGCAGTGCCCTCCAGATTAGGAGTGCCCTGTCTATTCCTCCAGCACCTGAGCCAAACCCTACAAGCGCAGAATAGGAGAGCAGAGCCGTAAGTGCCTACATGCTACTACTCTTTGCTGTATCTGGTGAGTTTGTCTAACTTGTACTATAATATCTACATAAAATGGACTATGAATCCCTGCAAATTATGTTGGCAACGTTCCACATAGCAATAGAAATGAGCTATGGGCTGTGCTCTCCTTCGTGTTTGCAAAATGGTAAAAAGGCAGCATGTTTGCTCCAAGCTTTCCAAACTATGAGCTACAGCCTGAAGGAAAACAAAAAGACTAATTTCTTCATTCTCTCAAAGAAAAACCAGTTGCCCCCTGCTTTCCATAGGATGTGTGAGGGAAGCGGGCCTGCATGTACAAAAGATGTAAAATGATGCCAACTGGTTATATAACCTATGTGACCTGATCAAGATAGACAACTTCTTACTCAGTTACTGGTTTTTTCATAATTAATGCAGTTTTCCTGTTCTGAACCTCAGCAATTACCCAGTTGAGTTAACTTTTAAAGAATTGTATTCAAACTATGAAATATTTAAATTCAACTAAGATGTAGCCAGATAATTTTGCACCAGTAACATTTATTGAAAACTATAAGAAAATATATGTTTCTATAGGCAGACACACCCAACCTAACCAGTTTCAAATTTGTACACACTTGCATTAGCAAATTGTAGCTTGCTTTGCTCAACTGAAGTATGAGTCATAAAGATATCAAAGAAAATAACATCCAAAATTCCACTTTAAGAGTAACACGTAATTATAAAATTGGTTGACTCAAACAGGCTTCTTCATAAGCAGAATTATCTTGAATGACCTTCTATCCAAATACGCCTTCACACAAAGGGCCAACACTTGCTATCCCTGTTCATGTGAACCCTCCGAGCATGTCAGCGGAATTATTCAAAGGGCAGGTTTACAGAGTCAGGATAGCTTTAGCGCTGCTGAGCTACTTGCATGTAAGAACATGGGAGGTGGGCTTTTTTGTTTCTTTCTTTGTTCCTGTAGTACATATAACAAATGTACTTTACTGTTAAATACTCCGGATGCACCAGGAGAACACAGCATTTGTATTCATGGTATAAAATGTAATTAGAAAGAGTTCCCTGTCTTCACTTGATTGGTAAAATTCAGTTGCCTCTGTACTGGCGAACGGACAAATTTTTCACTCTTCACTGTTCTGATGGGAGTAATTTCATTAACTTCAGGGCAGTTACTTAGTATTTACTGCCGTGTAACTGAGTTCAGAATGTGCCCCCTCAGATTTGAAAACACTCAGAAAACAGTTGTGAGAAGATCATGCTGCAGAAGATTGTAATGGAGAGAAAGGAATATTTCAGAAGATAATTTGCCTAATTATTTTATAAATTCATATTTACACATACATACATTTATATTTACATATTTACACATCATAGAAAAAGGGTCAACAGAAGTCATCCAATTCAAGGCACTGTGATGAGCTGGGATCAGCTTTGCCTAGAGCATGTTATGTAAAAAACGATAGCTTACTATTAGGTCTATATGAAATTATATTCTGCACTTCATAATAAAGTGCAGGCAGTAGATATAAAGGTTTTACCTCGAGTAACCTAAAATTAGTAACAGAACTTGAGAGAAAAAAGTATTATCCCATATACACACATATTTTCCTATCAGCTAAGAATCTTCACTGTCTTACCATTCTAATGATGGATCTATCATGCTTACCAGCTTGCAGACTCAGATTGTTTTGTTTTGGTTTTTGTTTTTTTGAGTAGAAATGGCTTATAATACTCTACATATTGAGATGTTATTAATGTTTAGAATAAACCTAGACGTATTAAATATAAAGCATTATCCATGTCTGTAAACAGAAATTAATGTCATTAAGAGATAATTGTATATATTTGTAATTAAGTAACATTCTCAAGTGAAATTACATGTGTTATACTTCCTATATTGGTTCACGTGTCATTAATATTAAAATGCAAGACAGACATCCTTCAAAAGAACAACATGCAGTTGTACAAAACTTTAATTTTTAAAAATGAGTTACAAGATGGAGTTATTTTCCTGACTAAAACATCATGTAGCTTTATGTATTATAACAACCTGCATAGAATTTGGAAGGAAGAGCTGGAGCTGTAAGAGCACTGAATTGAGGTACCACTGTGCAATTCTTTTGGAATTTCTTGGTGGAAGAATAAATTTCAAACATGTCTTGTAATGCCCTTTTAATGGCAGTTACCTCAGTAAGGTATTTTTTCAGTGTATTTCTTTACTTCCTCCTCCTTCCACTTCATCACTCAGTACAAGATACCAGCTTGCATTAACTTATTGTATAATCTTTAATAATGTCATGATGTAATAATATTATATGTCCCAGAAAACACTATGGGAACTCCATATGAAAATGCTGTATAATTATTTCTTGCACTTGATTATAAGTGTGGAGCAAGTCTAAATCAAAAAATCATATTTAATTCACACACAAAAAATGTTACTCGAGTAACAAAATAGAAATTGTCAGATATGAGAGATCAGAAGTTGTTTTCCCCACATCTGCAGGAATGCACTCAGTGAGTTGATAAGGCAGATCGTACAATTTTTTCTACCAAATTTTGTAAGATAGCTATTGCAAGGTTTCTGCCATCTGTAACTCATTTTAGTGAGACCAGCTGTTCTGGTGTTATTTTGACCACATCCATTTCATAATTGCAAAATACATCTCTTTTAGGTTTGGACTTGATCCAAAATAAAATTTGTAAAGCAAAAATAATATGACAAACTGAGACACCGGATCCTACCGTGCCTATCCCTCTCTCCACTTTGAATGCAATGGCTCTTCTACGTTGTATTCTGGCTTGACTCATCTGTAAATGTGAATGCATATACAAAAATACCATCAGAAGCACTTTTTAACTGTGGTGTTGTGGTATATATATAGCAACAGGTTATACAATAGCATATAAAAGAAAGTTCATTAGATATTATTGAAGCGAGGTTTTATAAATCTGTCTTAGACATCACATAAGAAAGAGATATTTAATATATGGGATAAAAAGTATTTGTAAGTATTACAGTGATTTAAAAATTCTTCTTGATAACTTGTTGGCTCGAATAAAAGCACAAGGTGAAAAGGATGCATGAACAGAAAATTATTGGTATGTGTTTACAATTTGTATCAAGAAAATAGTTGTTTAGATGTTTGATGTCGGAAAAATATAACATACCGGGTATGAAATGGTATTAAAGTCTACATGGGAAGTACGTCAAAGTAATTCTTCTAATAATTAAACTTTCACATACTCTACTATTCTGTTTAACTAAAATGTTATTTCTACAAAGATTTTTCTCCCTACAGGTAATATGTACTAATAAAATGTTATTTCTATAAAGATTTTTCTCCCTACAGGTAATATGTACTAAAGACAGTCCTAATTATTTATCCTGACACAGTACTTAGATTAAAACGTATAATAATCTGTTGTTTGCTAGGTTTATAACCAAATTTTACTATTTATATTTGCATACATACACTCAACTGCTTGAATACTGTGACTCACTCCATTGGTAGGTGAGTACCATCTTTCTTCCTACATCTTGTTTGTGTTTTTTGGCGAGTATTTCCAAATGCAAATGCCTGACATTAACCAAGTGGCCTAATCTTCAGACATAGTGGCTTGAAATCCATATTGCATTAGGGAGTATTCAGTAGTTTTGAATGTCATATTACTACTGGCTTTTCTACTGAAGCTCAGAAATGTAATCTGTGTTCATTTAATTTCTTTGACATTAGGTACTGAAGAAAGGGAATATATCAGATTGAATAGTTAATCCAGGGACTGGTTTATGTTTTTGATAATGCAACTTGTTCTGCAGTGGCTCTGGACAGGTTACAGCATGCCTATAATTATATATCATATAAACACATTACAGCAGTAGTTTCTATAGGCACAGTTCCAGGAACAATCTGGGTTTGTTCTAAATAACAAATATAACACCACTGCAAAGTGTGGGAAACAGTGCATAACATCCAGCAAAAATGCTCATGCTGGTAGGACTATCATTTGGCTGTTACGCACATAAGAATACAAGAAAAATTTAATTAATTGGAGATTGTTAGGAAGGGGTTGGAAGTAATTGTTTTGCCAAATTAGTAGTCTTGAAGATAAGACCAAGTTCACTAGAAAATTCCTACTGTCACTATTTGGCAAGAATATATGAAAGGGAGGTTAATCAGCTGTTCTTTAAGATAATTGAAAAAAAGCCCTTTTTTTGAGAAAGCACCTCCTTCCTACCAGTCGCTATTTCTTGCCTAATTGCCAGCTACTGAACTAGTTGATGTCGTATATCAAAGGGAGTGATGGGACATATATGCAGAACACGCAGAAACGTTTTTTGGTTGATTACATGGACCAAGCTGGGAGATACTAGCAGCCCTTTGTGCCTACATTCCTTTTTTTTATTCTGAGTGTGAATTTTCTCTACAGCAAGGTGGCTCCTGGAATTCAGACGTTAATTTATGTTATATCTCTGCATTCAAAAATAAAAAATACATGATGGTTTCTTGTAATGATTCTTCTCCATTACTGTTTCTATCCTTATGAAATCTGATTGGAACATAACGGATACCTTTCTTTTCCAAGAACTCTTCATAATAGTCTAAGAAGGATTTCCTAACCAGTACTAAGGATATCACTGGTGGGTTTTGTGCTTGTTGAAAGTGGCTCGCTGAAAAACAAACATACAAAACTTCAGAACAAAAGAAATACACTTCAAATAACTAGCTATTACATATGCTGCAAGGAATTGAAAATGCACAAAGAAAAGAATGTCTCACCCTGTCAGCTTTGTCATAACAGGAACAGGACTTGTTGCTTGTGGATATAGCTTTCGTGCAGCTCAAGTGGACTGTGCTGACCCTTTTCTATGAGCCATACGGCTCGGGAAGAGCTGGAGAGGTTCCAGCATGATGTCAGTGCTTGATTGCCCAGAAAGCCACTTAAGAGCAGATACAAAACCTCCAGTAGGAACTGCTGAGGTCCATCAACTCATCCTTTCTTTTCCACCCCAAGTATTTCAAAACCTGCACTTTTTTTGTTGTTTTCTGGAACATGAATTATGGCAAAATGGATCAAATGTATTCATTTACATTCCTGTCATCTTTTCATTGTTTTAGTGTTTTATTCAAAAGGTCTGGGGAATAGGGTTTAAAACACCCATTTATTTAAGGACAGTTTATTTTATAATTACCATACTTACAGAAGAAAGGAATGTATATTTCTAATCTGGTTTCTTATGCAGGAAAGGAAAATGGTGTAAAAATCAGAGAATAAAAGTCAAGATTCTTATTCTGGGTCTGCAGCTACAATACTATGCTTTGTGATAAATCATTTAACATCCCTTTACTTAGTCTTCTTCCTGTAATATGGTACAAAATGACAATTTTTCATGAATGTGTACTGACTAAAAAGAAAAAAATTATTTCACATCTTTATAAGGATACATAGATGCAATACAATGACAGTGTATAGTTGTTTCATTTAATGAGTAGGAACTGTGGGATTCTTTGCAAAGTTTCTGTTTAAAGAAAGAAATTTATCAGGATATGTTTGTTCCAAGAAAATATTTTGGACAGTACTGACAGTCTAGAACACCTTGTCTATAACAACTTTTAGAAACATTGGGCATGTGATCTTGGCTTGCTCTCATAACTTTGATGATGATGCTTATCATTCTTCTTATTATTTTTATATAGCTGTTTAAATGTCATAACACTTGGAAATTAATGTTCTATTTAATTATAATAGAAGGACAGCTGTTAGGTGTAGCGATGACTGTTCTTTATTTCACTGTCTTTGAAGTTTAACTCCACCCTACAAAGCACCTTCTTCCTGATTTATACCCATAATTCTCTCTGTAAAATGCTTGCACAAGATTGATGTGTATTGCCATCCATTCAAAACAACACCAGGGTTGCAAATCAAAACTGTTTGAATCTGAGTCATAGTAAAATTGCCTAGTCACTTATCTTTCCCAATGCATTAGGCTAAGATAATTCTGAAATACTTATGTTTCTGCTCTAGTCTACAATGAAAGTTCCATAGCACGGTCCATTCTATAGTTCTAGTGTTACCTGACTATAAACATTTGAATTATGAAACTAAAGTACATAGAAATAGTTTGTTAAAATTAGCCATATCACTTATGTGCTGTATTACTTTATTTTATATATTTTCTATATAAATACCTTTAAGGTAATTTCTGTCAGCTCGCTCACTTTCCCTTTGCGCTGTATTTTGTTCAGTCATTAGCCCAATCAGTAGTGATGAAGCCACTTCAAGATCTGTTTTCCAATTTTGTTCATATCTTAAGAATCCCAGAACCAGGTAAGTTCCATAAATTATAATACAAAATTGATCTCAGTGAGAGAAGTTAGGTGCAGGACATAAAACGTAATGCATAATTTGTGAAGTTTAGGAAAAACATTGAAGATTCTCAACATTGCATTTTATTGTTTGTCTTCAATACTACACAAACAGAGTAAAAACTATCGTAATTACAATGATGTTGTAAGTTTGAGTTACTGTGTAAGACTCTATTAGTGCTCACAACTTTTGGAGGTAATGAACTCGGCATTCTGCAACAAGTTCTAAATAATTGTGAAAGAATTTAGAAAAGGAATTACAGCACCATGCTGACCTTTATTTTGCATATAAAGTGTCCTGGTTTCAGCTGGGATAGAATTAATTGTCTTCTTCGTAGCTGGTACGTGCTATGTTTTGAGTTCAGTATGTGAAGAATGTTGATAACACTGATGTTTTCAGTTGTTGCTAAGTAGCGTTTAGT
>JANHGO010007977.1:0-48614 GCA_024606505.1 Aquila spilogaster | reverse complement strand
AATGAGCAAATATTTTACAATGTCACTGTTTTTGGAAGAGAGTTTCACTTCAGGTTGCGGCCAAACTCCAGGCTCGTTGCCCCTGGAGCAACAGTTGAATGGCAGGAGGACTCGGACGAGACTCACATCGAACCTCTCTATGGGAATTGCCTCTATGTTGGGGATATCACTGATCTGCCAAATGCTTCAGTTGCTATCAGCAATTGCGATGGTTTGGTGAGTTACTTTTGTTATTATATCTAAGATAATTACATTAATTTTCTAAATATAAAATGTGTGGACTGCCATAAACTCACACCTCATATGTTAACTGTGAATGCAAATTAACTAATGTTCCCTTGTGTGGGAATAGCTGCGCTGCACCAGGCACTGCTGTACAGACAGTGGCACTGGAAGTTGGAGCACGTGCTCTGCAGTAGCTACTCGGTAACAGAGCAGCCGAAGCCAAGATTTATGTTGATTTGTGGTAAAGTTACTTGAGGCACCTGACACCTTGGCAACAGGATGAAATGTCATGTTCTGGAAATCCTTTTCCTCTTTTCACTTCCAGTCTGCAAAGGGAAATTTTAGAAAACTTGATCCTGAATAATGGGCTGGACTGCCCTGTAAACAAATTTGATAGGTAAGATACGTTTCTGCCCTGGAAAAGTTCAATTTATTCAGTCTTTTTTCATAGATGGTTCACTCAGTGAGTTTTATTGCCTAATGAAGTGATTGATGGGAAGTCTCAAAAGAGTCTGAGTTCCACAAGTGAAGCAGCTCCCTGTGATTCATTCCGCAAGGCTGTGTGTTTTAAAACTTGCTGCAGCTTTCTGTTCTGGAGTGCTTGTTCAGCAGTCAAATGATAACTGCTTGTACCTGACATCCCAAACCATTACACTATCACTCGAATGGTAATTACTGCATAGGAATTCATTAACTGCGAAAAAGGTTATATTTTTGATAATGCACTGCCAATATTTTCTTGCCATATCCTTTAGAGTTTGTAATTTTGAGATTACTGTATTTTAACGCATTCTGTTCTCTGCATTAAAAAAAAAGCCAGTATGAGTCAGTTGTGTTTCTGTTTATTTAATCATAGAAAGTTGCTCGCTTGCTGTGCCAAGATGATAACATGCATGGGGATAGTATGTTGGCTATCTGAGAATGGAAAGGAGTCAAATACTTCTGCCTTGACTCTTTCCTTTCCTGTAGTTTCTCCTAGCTGTGTGCATTCCTGCTTGGAGAAGCAGGTTTTAATGTTCTGTTTGCTGTGCACAGCTGTCCAAGGGCAAGAGGAACACCAGTGTTGTGCAAGAAGAGCAATTTAGAAAGCAGAATGTGAGCCTGGAGCCTCTCATAGGAAGCAGGAGTACGTTGGTCTCCCTGTACCTAGCACGCATCATTTTGTATAGGGCAAATTTTTCTTGCTTGGGGCATTGAAGAACTGGGGCGGAGCCTTGTTCTGCAACGTGCATCCACAACCTGTGTGCCTGATTCCAGTATTCTTGGTTTCATTGTCCATTGAAAGAATCAGGAGAAGATTTGGACTGATGTGGGAGAGTGTTTGTTATCGCCCATGTCCTTGAAGCCATGCTGCAGGAAGCATTACCTCAATATCTTTAAGCATCTGGCTTTAATGATTTCCCTGAGATTGTGCACTAAAGCTGTTTGGAACAACAAACTGAACTCCGATCCCTTGGGTACTATGTTCCATCTCTACCCATTCCATCCTACATTTCTATCTTTCTTTTGGGGGGAGAGTTTAAAACAGATATCATTAGAGTTATTGAAACCCCACGAAATGATGCTAGTGATTCCCCAGCAGTCACTGGCCCAAGCACTGAAGCTGAGTGCACTTAACTCTCTCAGTTTACCCTTTCATTTCTTGTGTTTGCAAAGGGTATTAAAGAGTCTCTTGAACGATGTGTTGCTGACAAGATATCCTTAAAGACCACTGGGCTGTATGTTGCTCTCAGATTCACTGGGTTTTCGAACGGGAACAAACTCATCTCACTTGGTTTTGTGCGTCCATTTTACTTCACATCTTGTTTATTACTTCAGTGAAGAAATTCAACAGACTCCTGCATTTTCCTTCAGCTGCCTAGTTGTATACATCCTGTGGCCAAACTGCTTAACACACCTCTTCCATTTCCAACTCCTTTCTAGGGATGGTGCTTTCTGACAACTGGGTTGTCAACTGACAAGTTGTTGCAAACTTCTTTCCATTAATGCCTCGAAATGCTATTGAAGGTGGTTTGACATCTGCTGGTGGGCTTCCAGCTTTTGCAATTGGATATTAAGGTGGAAATAATATTTGAATTAAGTTTCAAAGTTTGATCTTTACATTGCAAAATTTGTTGACTGAATTTAGTTCAAGTAAGTGAATGCATCTGCCATCTTGCCAACTTCTGATGTTATTTCCTCAGAACATCCCCTTTGCACTTAACTGCCAAATGTGTCTTATTTTCCAATTATTGTCTGAGAAGAGTCTGTCTGGTGTTGCTGGTGTTGCCAAAATGAGAGGCTGTTGGAATGGATTTATATGTAAATAGTAGATCTGCGAACAGATTTTTGAACTGTACTATAAATGGCAAAGGTTTTTAATCTGCAGTCGTCTAAAGAAATTAAAAGGTACAGTGAATGCATATGCAGAATTATCTGCTGCTCTGACTGAGGAGAGACATTTAGTTTGGGGCCTCTTAGTTTTCGGTAACAGAAATCAATGACAAAACTATTTTTGTTGACTTAAAAATCAAATCAGAGACAGATGAAGAGAACTGCTGAAGTATGCAGTCTAGGTGTGTTTTCAGAGTTCAAATGGATCTTTACAAATCACTGGAAAGTTAAAGCTAATTGATAGGTTATTTTGGAATTATGGATATGAGTTTTGTCATACAAAACTTTTCTGAAAGCTTTCTGCCTTAAAATACAAACACTCTGGACAGTGTGGTGTCACCTCGATTGGTGTGACAGAACTCAAACTAATCTTCATCTAAGTGGGCAAAGCCAACATGGGCGGCTGTCTGTGGCCTGTAAGACTTCACAGCAGATAGTGCACTGTATGGTCTTGGTCCTTGGCCAGATCCTTACTGGGGACATGTTTGGAGATGAGGGAGTGAGCTGACTGCGGGGCTGTAAAAATGCCATAAAATAATAGTCACAGAATTCATTAAGTCCTTTCCTTAACCCCAGCAGATGAGCCTGAAGCTGTGGACAAACTCTTCGTGCACCTGGGTTTCCTATTTTAATAAATACCCACGCAGTGCTTGAGGCAGACCTGTACTACTTGGTTGTGAAACGTTAAGAGGCATAAACTCTCTCCCAGTTTCCTCATAACATTCATAGTTTGTGAGGCAGAACATGTGCTTAAGTACAGGCAAATGCAGGAGGATCACAGTATGAACAACATACTGGTGTGGGTAATGAGCATATAATTGCTTTAAGCCTCGTAATCAAATTTATTGTCAAATTTATGGGGGGTTCTAAAAGCCAAAGGATCACAGCTTCGCATTGAGGAGTCAGTACAATCTTGCGCTCTCTGAAGCAACTAGGGGAATATCAGCTCCAATATGAGAATATGATGTCTTAGCTTTGCTTCATTAGTGTAATTTTAATAATTATCATAATTAGTATAAAATACAAAAATTAAAATATCAGCTGTTTGAAGGCTCCATTTACACTGCCATTAAAATGGGAAGTTATTAGAAATGGACATACAGCAAGTAAGCTATTGAGGACATTTATAGTTGTGAGTTTTCTTACGGAACTACAAGCATTACATTTCATGCATTCTGTTTTGGGGTACCAAGACATAGACAATTTACTATTGTAACTGACGTAAGTATTTCTTCTTATGGGATGAAATAGGCAGGGTTTGCCCTACAGCATTTCAGTCTCTTCTGGATGCTGTAATAACTGTTTGAGAGAAGCCTGTTAGCTGGCTGCTTGCCCAGATGCTATTTCTTCTAGAAACGCTTGGGAAGCCAGCAGTACTTTTTAGATTGTTGCCCAAAACTAATTGTAGCTGTAGTACTGAGCTGACCTGGGTGGGTTCTTGGCGATGCATTCCCTTCTCTAAGCAGTCATGAATCTTCAGGAACTGGCTGGCGCTTTGGCTGTTGTTAACTTAAGTGCGTGTCTATCAATTGTCCCAAGACATTATCTGTGTTATTAGTATTTTATTTCCTGTGTTAAAATCAACTGGTTGGAATATATTTATTTTCTCTCCTCTTTGTTTGAAAGGGACTATTCATATGATCTAATTTTAGACACGTAATGTAAATTATAAATGGAGGAGCCCAAATTCCAGTTTCATTCAAGCAGCTTTGCCAAGAGCAATTCAGATTACCCATGTGAAATGCCCACCTTTTCCCTCCTGGGATAACGTTCCCTCTGCCCTTCCTACTGTGTTCTCTGCACTCCTGAAGACATTTAAACACATTGTGAAATCTGCCCTTGTTCAGAATAATCCTGCTTAACTCTGAGCTTGCGCTTGGGCTCTTTGAAGTCAGTGAGCTTTAAGATTGTATTCTTAAACACCTTCCAGATAGAGATGCCTTCCTGAAACTGGTCACAGGGCTGACGTTGGGTCGAACTCATCTTAGCTAGATCCCGTAACTCATCTGGGCAAAAGGGTGAAGGATCTGCTCCTAGTGAATACAACAGGGAAGACAAACATGCTTATATAACTGCTATTTTTCCATTTAGACATCCATCTCCTGCTTTCATATGGCTTTACAATTTAGTTTTGTTTCTCCTTTATCTGGTTTTTGGATTTCACTGGTTTGTGATGGAGCAAAAAAGCAGAACTCAAGGTAGCACAGTATTGTCTTCAAAGTCTGCTCAGGTCCAGTACCTGATGGCTAAAACAGATGCCTGCTGCAAATAATTCCAGTAGTTCTTCTTGTATTGTACGTTCTTAGCATTTATATTGTGTGATTGTGTTGCATACATTCTTAGTGGTTTAAAATTTGGCATAGATGATCTCTTCACTTGGGAGCTTTCCCTTAAAATTAAAAAAATCAAACCAAAGTCGCCATCTCTTTTTGTGTGCAGTGGCAGACATCTGTGGGCCTTTTGCTTTTTTGACAAGTGAGACTCTGATACAGTGGCGGGTGAAACACACATAATTCCTTCCCCTGAAGATAATTCGAGTGAGATCTCTATTAACATATATGGTCTTTCAAATTCATTTGGCTTCTCCACTTGTTTAAGCCAAACATGTATGTCAGCTTGGAGCAGAATGAGTCTGCACATCGCCATTCGTATGCATTATATAAAAGATCTGCATCACCTGATGGAAAGCGATGGAGCTGTTTTGGTCCCTAATACTCAGGAACGTCCAGATATTTTCACAAGACAAAACTTTAGTTCATAATCCATCGTCTGGGTTCATGTCCCCAGCTAGCACCAGCCTAATTAGTCAGCCCTTTCTGCTTTGTAAATTGCAGAGACTTTTCCTTGTAAGAGTTATAGCCTGAAACACTGAGAATGTAAACACTGTGATTCAGCCTCTAACTGGAGTAAATTATCCTCATTTTGCTCTCCTTAGAAGAGAATCTCTCATCAGCAAGTACTATTTTTTTTTCTTTGCATCTTCCGTGCGTGGAATACCTCACCTACGAAAGCAGAGTAATTTCTGACATTGTACAGGCGGACACCACCTGCACAGAAAATCCTCTGGCAATCTAACCTGTATTTCTGTGGTATGCTATAGGCCTGTGGATAAAAGACAGGTATTTCTTTATGTCTGATTTGATCTTGGATTGTCCTCTCTGTGGGAATATCTCAGCTGAACTGTTCTCTTTGATGACACAAGAACTAGTTTTCCATTCAGAGTATTAAACCATGTGCACTCAAGAACATTGCCTAATGGCTCCTTCTACTTCCCATCTCCAAAGACCCAATTATAGTAACTAATTTTGATAAGGTCATAATTACTTTCTGGTATAAACAGAATGTCTGTTTTGAGAAGTCTGTCCCTGTTCAGCTTCCAGAGGTGTGTCCTTCAGAAAGGCTGTTAGGTGACCTAGCTACTGGCTCACTGCTTCCTCATGGCGTGGAAAGGTGTTCCAGTGACTCTAGCAGCACGGATTTCTTTCAATAGCAAGACACTCCCACATTTGGAGTGAATTATATATATATACCTTTTGCTATAGGAAGTTGGAAAATGCATGCTTGGATCAACCAGAAGTCCAGCAGTTGCATGGAGCAGGACCTCTTCTGCATGAGTCACAAGGGTATTTTATTTGACCCATTTCTGAGCACTGCTTATTCACAGCGGCTGTTGCTTTGTAAGCAGGTCGTGCCATTACTTAATTGCACATTCAGCCAGGACATTTCTCATACCAGGTCTGATTAAAACAGAGAATCAGGGAGCAGGTCTTCGGTCTCCTGTAGGAAGGTGCACAAAATTGCATTCTATTTTTTTTCCCTGGGAACAGCTCTGATGTGCACACCCTCTTTTTCAGATCTCCGTCTCCTTTTATTGCTTTCGTTCTTCCAAAGTTTCAATAAGTTCTTTAACACGTCACATCTGGTTTCTTTAGCCCCTTTATCTGTGTGTGTGCTTTAAATTCATCTTTATTTGCAGAGTTTTGACACAGCAGGTTCCAGTTTTAATAGTCTGTGAAGTGAAAGGCCTACATTTCACATGCTATTTTCAGCACTGTTCCATTAAACGATAACATTGAAAAGGAGAGCATCCTCCTCAAGTGCTGAAGAGGGTGTTGCTTCCTCATACCTAAGTCACAATCTCCGCTATAGACCTTCAGAGTTATTCCCAGACCTCAAAATGTCAGGTACTTTCCTCAAACCTGGAGTTCCTGGAGTCACAAATGTGAATTTCACCATTATTTTTTAATTTTTTTTGTCTGAGGATCTGCTTTCTATTTAAAACAAGTGCTTTAAGTAAGGGTTTTTCTCAAGGAAAAGACAGAGAAGAATAAACTGTACTTCTTGAAGTTTCAAAACCCACCAGGCCAGTGAAAATCAACTTGGGTACATTCTTAGTCCTAGGTATGCTACTGTTGATCAGCATTTGCTTTACATCTATATTCTTTCTTCTCCCTTCGCTTATTTTTTTTCCTTTTTATTTTTGCTGCATTTGTCACCTTGATCCTCAAAAGAAATAAATGATAATAATTCTTCACATGTACATCTCTCCATGGACAGTTCAAAGGTTGAATCTGCCCAGGATCAGTGGAACGTTCTGAATCTTACACCTTCCAAGTACAGTGTTATTGTTTTTTCCATTATTGTGGTAAGCTATGAATAAAGCCACTTTAACCCCCTTCTTCCTGTCATTCCCTTTAACTTTTCCTGTAGTTTCATCTGTGTGTTTGAATTTCATTGCATGGTCAGATCAGTTTTTTCCAGCATTTAACCTATAGTTTGGTAGACCTCAGGGGAGAGTTACAATCCATTTCTACTGAAATTGAGCGTGAAACCTACTATGCTGTAACGAGAAAGACTCAGTGAGTATCACTGGTATGCTTGTAGACAAGGCACGCCCGGAAGGACAGGGGCTCCAGGGTCAGTGCTGTGCTGGCACATTAAACCAATAGGAGGAGTTTCTGCTTCAAGTGGTGGATGTGAACATGGGCTTTCTGGTGTCATGCAATGAATACTGTCCTCAGTATGGAATGGAGAAAGTCAAAGTAATATGTCAAGTTCAACAGGAAAGAAAAGGCCTGTTTTCTTGGGAGTCAAAGTATTTCAAGAGCTAAACATAATAATAACCCACTGATATTGTAATAAAAATATGGAAAAATGACAGAATTTAGAATAGAAGGGGGAGAAGCATAGACTTGAGCCCAAAGACTTGCTAATCTTGCTACCATTTCATGCATGTGCATAGAACAGAGCTAACAGCCAGTCCTGCCCCAAGCAAACACATGCTGTGTGCCCTGCCAGGGCCACGTGTGTGCACCTCTGCTGCGAGGAGCAGTGTCTGCAGCCCTTCATCAGTAGCAGGGGAGACCTGCATGTGGGGCAGAGCCTGGAGCTGTGAAGGAGAAAAAGTCTGAAGAAAACGCCAAGATTAACTAAGGATAGGTGGCAGCACAGGCTGTGGTTACTGTTTTAATAGTGGTTTTATTTGTTCTGAAGCATGACTTTTGGGTAAATCACAGTCAACCAACTCATATGCAGAAGAATAAACTTCTTGATTCTTCAGAGCGTTAAAACTGCGAGGCTTTTTTCTTTCCCTGAGCAGAGGAGCTGTGGAAGGAATGTGAAAGATGTTGTTTGGAAAGCATTCTGCAAACCAGAATGTATTTAAAAAACAGTCTCTGAGAAATAAATCACTACCTGATGATGAAGACAGCTGTGCTGGGCCAAGAGTCTTTCATGTGCCAGCTCTCTCACGTGACACGAGTTATATTGGAAGCTGGCAGCCTGTGCTGCTTGCGAGGCTGAAAAAGCCGAAATATTTTCTTACACAAAGTAAGTAATAGGTAGATAAAAATATGGCCTTGAAACTTTACAGAATACCTCTCTGTAGTGCACGGTGAATCTAACCTAAGTCACAGTCCTGCTCTAAAGTCAAACCATCCCAAAACACCCAGAAGCACAAATTTTATGCCGCTTCAGTTCAAAACGAATAAAGCACTTAAGGATGAAGAAATTGTAGGGATGAATTTGGATTGTTTTCAGGTTATTATAAAGCTTGAACTCAGAGTTTCCTAATAGTTTTAGGTTTCACTGTGAAAATGGCAGATCCAGCATTCATCAGTAAACCGAAGTGCTGAGTAATTACATAAGGGCTAGTGGTGTCTGTCAGCACTAAATGTTTGCAAAAGTTAAGGCACATTAAGGCTGACATAAGCAGTAAGTGTAAAAATGTGATTAATCAAAGGATGATTTACCATTCTGAAAGAGAAATATGAACTCAGTCTGAGTAATTAATGGACAAGCAAAGAAAGAAAGGAACTTGCATGATGTTTTGCATTCTTTGACGCTCCTTTGTAGGATTTATAAATAAATTACAATAAAATTATTAGGTAGTTCACTGAAGTCCACTTAAGGCCAACAATAATTATATACATCCTATAAATCATGATAGAAGTGCCGGACCTATGAAAATACAGTATAATCTTGCATTTCTCTAAGCAGAAAATTGCACAGTAAAAATAGATCCATGTCAATTTTTACGTCACGGTCCATCATCATATTGCATAAAGTACTGGAAAGTCCCATTGCAAGCAGCTGATATCTGGGCTTGTTCCAAAGCTGCTGAAGTCACTTTGGTTTCACTGGCTTCATGTGGCTCTGCCTGAGCAGATTAGCACGGAGACATTCATTTTGGGGCAAAATCAGATCACAGCCTTGTCTTTCACTCTGTTCTCTGTCCCCTGCTGTGGTGGTGGTGAGGGGGTTGAGGACCAGGTGCTCAAATGTAGCTCTTCCATTGCTGTTTATATCCCATATGTTGGATGGAACAGGGCAGACCTGCATGCTCCTAAAACGGAAATAGCTCTGCTAAAGTTTCTTCCCCTTCTGCCTCACACCATATCCCTGCCACAGGAGAGGTGATGCATTAAGTGAGGCGGAAGGACCAGGAGAAACCTTCTGTTGCCCATGCCAGGAGGATGAGACAATTCCAGCTGCCTTGAATTTGCAGCCTCATTCCTGCGGATCTCCTGCCTCTTTCTTCTATGAGGATGGAGCCAGGAAGGAGAAAGATTTTCCTGCTTTCTGCATCTGCCCCTCTTTGCTCCTGCACTGATGGAGGTACGGTGGGGGAAGCACATAGAGAGGACCTTCCATGGGTAGGGCTGAAGCCTCTGAGGCACAGAGTTTCCTGTCCCTGCCTGAGTTTAGCTCTGACCTCACTAACACTAGCAGCTCTCATAGAAAATTCCCCAAATGCCAAACCCAGCCCCTCAATCCAAAATGCCCAAATTACGTGAGAAAGCAACATGAGAAAAACTCCAACTGCATATCTGTTCAACAGGCTGATCTGGTAGCTTGGGAATAGCTGGATCCTAAACATGCATCCAGCCACACAGGAGTTTGCTTTCTTTGATGCATTCTTCTTCCAGCTCCCCGGTGCCCTCTTTGAGATCCTGATGATCTTGAGTCCAACAATCTGTCAGTAGGTGTGGAAATCAGACATTGGGTCTATTCAATTATAATGAGACAGACCTTTGCTAATACATGGCATCATTTCTCCATGGGCTTCTGGGAGCTCTGTCACTTCGCATTAGCTGAGGACCTGGCCTTATATAAATAGATGTTTTCACACTCTCCTGGTGACATGCCCTCCTACGACAGCCTGAATTACAGGCTATCATGGTTTGTAAAGAGATACACTCCTTCCTGAAAGGCAGAAGGATGCACAGAATCAGACTGGATATGCACTATTAAAATGAGATTTGGTAAAGGAATGTATTTGGGATTTGCTCGGATACTTGGAAATAGCAAAAATGCATTGGGAGAGGAGGGTGGTGATCCTGAGGGCTCTCAGAGTGCTTGGTTGCAAAGGGCAGATGGGTTAAAGGCTCAGCTGCAAGCGCTGGGGGTTCTCACACAGATGTTTGGGCTCACTGAAGGCCTCATGGCTTCCTGGCTCTGCATTATCCCACTGACGTAATCTTGGTGACACTTCTGTGTTATCGTGCAAGCCTGTAGAAATTATGGCACCACTGGCAGAGCTGTTGAATAAATGTGGTGTTAATAACGTGAAATTCATCTATGATGAATCCAGTTGGGTCTTTGAAGGGTTTGGCTGCTTCTGGCAATGTTGTGTTCCTTTGGAAAGAGGTGTTTGCTTTAATGTGTGGAATTAAGAAACGTTCGTGCTGAAGTAACCCTTCTATAGAGCATTTGCAGAATGGCCTCTGTGTCATATTTAACCCAAGGATGTAATTTAGAAATATCGAATCACTGCTTGCAAATGCTATGGTATGTCCTAGCTATCCACTGTGGGAAACTTGGCTTTTTTCTCTTTTTGTTTTAAATTTGTTTATATTCAGATCATTTGTCACTAATATTAGAGACCTATCAGGTCAAATTTAATCCTCTTTTTATCTCTTCTGCGCCATGAATTCCATTGCTTTGACTTAATATAACACTGACATTTGCAAGGAGTCTTCTAAATCCCTAAGTTTTGATTTTTTGTTAGGATGTCACATTCTTAATTAAAAGAGGCAGAATCTCATATATTGAGGCTGCTTAGTGAGTTATGGGCTATTGGT
The DNA here is from genome assembly GCA_024606505.1 of Aquila spilogaster. Lineage (NCBI taxonomy): Eukaryota > Metazoa > Chordata > Aves > Accipitriformes > Accipitridae > Aquila > Aquila spilogaster. The sequence goes on along the minus strand of JANHGO010007977.1, from coordinate 37,434 downwards.
GACCAATTGTGAGATGCTTAAAAGCATCCTTGGAAAGAATGCAGAACACGGACCAACCCCAGACCTCCTCTGAAGCAGTTCTAGTCTCTTGCAGGCTGTCTTATGGAGGGATTGTTAGCACTCAAGGAGGGCAATGTGGATTAGAAAGTGCTGGAACACTTTGTCAAAATGTTCGCTTAGAGAGGCTCTGAGATTGCATTGAGAACCATGGTGGAGCTGCACTTTTGACTACTTCTAATTAACAGAAGGTGACCTTACAGCTTTGCTGTGATGCTGCAGTGCCCTGAGGGAGCAGAAGGCAGTGACAGAAACACACGTGGAGCATCCTGTTGTGACGCAGCCCATTTGGCTCAGTGATGCCTTGCCAGCCTTTGTCCGGCCTTCTCAGAAAGAACTAAATGAAGTCCTGTTAAACTTCAGGGTCTTTTCATGAGCCACCCAGTGAATATCTCCACAGGTGTTCTGTCTTAATGATGAGACAAGCATCATCATCGCTGGCATTGCTTGCATGAGGGGTGCAGGATGCCTGAAGTTTGATACAGCCCTGCTGGTGCTCGGTAACTGCTTTCCATCAGCTTCCTTAGCATCTGTGTGAGGAGGCTCTGCCCGTGCTTCTCAGCTTCATGAAGTGGTGGTATCGGGGTCAAGGCAGGGAGACAAAAGTGGGCAGGCAACTCCCTTTGGTTCAGCCCCCTCAGGTGCTGATTATAGCTCGAATATCACTGGGAACCTGGCTTAGTCCCCCATAAAGAGATTTATTTTTCTGTTCGTGTTCCTGCTGCATTTGGCCACGGCTCCAGAGGACAGCTCCACAGAACAATACAGTTCATTCTGGGAATAGACTCACTCTGTAAGGGTAATCCAATATACTATTTATAATGTTTGGCACTTCTTGAAACATGAAAGCACAAGGCAGTGCCAGCGGGCAGCACGCTGCAGTGGCTGAACTAGCCCTAATTTTTGTATTTCTCATGGGTGTGGAAGCAGCTTTCTCCTTGTGATGGGTTCTCATCCCCTTCACGGAGCCAGGGACCTTCTCAGCATCATTCCTCTGCAGAGGAATGCGCAGCAAATGGCCATCTTTGAAACTGCAGCCAAGGGGTGGTGAGTGTGCTCCACCGTGGCTAAAGGGTTGGGATTCCAGAGCTGCACAGATTGTCTGAAAGCCTCACTCTCCACCGACCGTATGGAGCTGGTACGCTGCACTGCTCGCCCTTTTGTGGCTGGAAATATTTCCTTCAGTGGAGAAGAATGCACTGTGGTTCCTGTGGAGGAGTGTGGCACTGAGAACAGCAAGAAGGCCATGTCCCTGCGTGTGCTGTGGTGGGAAGGAGGGCTGGGGAACAACAGAGGCCAAAGGGAGCACAGCCAGAGGCAGCAGGTCAGCATTATCAGGTGGGATGCTGAGCCTGGCACTGGAGTGCCAAGGTGATGAGAATAACTTATGAGGAGCCCATGCTGCAGGAACAGGCAGAAAAAAGGTGCTGTTTTTTGGCTATTTGCAGCAAAATCCTTGTTCAGCAAATATGCTCCTCCAACAAGTCCATCCAGAAGGGAGAATGAAGCAACAAGCCATGTCCCCATTTATCCCAATTGCGTCTGCAGGACAAGGGTGGAACAATTACCGCACTTGAGAGCAAACTGAACTTGGTGTGTCTCACCATCAGGTGCATGTGGTGGCTCAGGGTGAGTGCAGGGAGATGGGAACGGAGCTCTGAAGCCACGTGCTGGTGTCACTGCTGTGCACGCTGCACTGCAGGGCCGTCCCCTCCTGGGCTGTGCTGATTGATTCCACGGGAAGGGGTCGTGGCTGCAGCCAGGATGGTCTGCAGCACCTCTTGTCCTCATCTCTGTTAACATCCTGCCAAAGCTGCTCTCTGGGAAGTTGTCTCCAGGTCTGTTGTGCTGCCAGCCTGGGCTGGTGTGAAATAACACCCCACCCAAATCGACAAAAGGGATTTGTTTCTTTTATTTGGGCTTTGGGGAATGTAAAGAAATATTCTGTGACCCTGCAGCGGAGTCAGCACTAGATGGATACTATTTCTGAATGTGATTTCTGTGGTCAAACTTTGCAAACCACTTTAATGTTTAATGTGCCAGTCAATTAAAACAGGCTGCTCTGTGAGAAGTGATACAGTGGCATTGTACAGCTCAGCTGGCAGTGCCAAAGCAGACCAAAAGTATCAGAAGAAGGCTTAATGTCCCTGTTTACATAACATAGTTTTGCCTGTTGTGTGGTTCATTAATTCCCGTAGCAACCAGGCCACGGTCTCAGAGCAGGAAACCTCCTCCCTGCTCTGAGTTATAGCAGTAGCTGGTGCTCTCTCTTGCTAATTTGATTAAAGTGGCGATGGAAAATAACCTCTGTTGTATGTAATGGTGACTGCTCCACTTCACAGAGCGTTGTCTGTCTTAATCCCTCTTGGTCAGGTTTGGATGTTGCTTGGCTAAATAGCCTTCCTGAGTTAATCACATGGGTGAAGTTTCCTTCAGCCCAGCCCAGCAGATAGCTGTGCTGGCACAACCGAGCTGTGCTGAGCTTTGGGGCCAGGGGAATAACAAGTGTCCAGGGGCAGGACCTTCCAAATCCATCTTACAGCAGGATGGAGGCTGCCCAGACCTGTGCAACACAGGAGCAGCTTCAGGAGGATGTAACCTCAGGGTCAGGTTTGCTGCCCTCATCATGGGAAGGTTTTCCATGGGGAAGCAGAGCCTGCGTTGAGATTTGTTTTCACACTTTAATCAGACTGGGAAATGAGGTCTGTCCAGCTGTTTTTATGAGTTTGCCAATAATGAAATTTTCTTTGAAGCGAGTGAAGACCTTTGGAAGGAAGGTTTTGAGATTGTGCTTTAAAGCGAAAGCTCAGCGCATCTTTTCCTTAAGGGTGTTTTATTTGATTCTGGTTCTAATTCAGGAATTGGTCCAAAGCCCATTAACATAAATGAAAAGAGTTTTATTGACTTTGATGGGATTTGGATCATGCGGCACTAATTGAATAGTAAAGTGTCCATTAGCGGAGAGGAAAACAGAAGAGAGGAGAGCCAAAGACTGTTGTGATGAACCCTGTGAAGCTGAATGAACTGCAGCCAAAGTCTCCATATCTTCACGGCTGAGCTTTTCCATGTTTCTCTGCCTCAGTGGTTTTGAAACAGATACAACTGCAGATTTTTTAGGGAACTAAACTGATAAAAATCCACCCATTTCTCCTGCTCGTTTACAGGTTTCAGTAGACACATTTATTCAGTGAAGGTAATAAGGAGAAAAACATGGGAATTGAGGTGTAATAGAAAAAAAAAGTAGACTTTAAGCAATGCCAGAGATAGATACCAGTAATGCACACTTCCTTTGCTTGAATATCCTTGTCAGGCTTTTAAGGAATGCACAGAGCTCCAAATTCCAAAGAAAAGTTTCTGAAACGAGTTTTCCAGATCTGGTGCTAAAAGTGGAAGGTGGGAGGAAAAGTTCATAAACTGCATATCTGGAGGGTCTGTGCAAAAAGTGGTCTGGATCAATTAAAAAAAGCAAAAAACCAAGCAGTTTTGGAACTGGACACAGAATCAATCTTGTACAGACCAACTGAAAGCACAGTAGGAAATGTTGAATGTATATGTGCTGCTGGATGGATGCAAAAATGATGTGACAACAAAAAGCGCTGTCTGTCTCTTGCTCCTTTTGCTGTGATCCATTTTGCCTGGGTGAATTCCGTGGCCTCCAGCACTGCTGAGACACTGAGGTCAGCGCTCCTCAGAAAGCACTTACGGGGTCTCATTATGACAGTGGGATGGTCGGAAAAAAAAATACTTAAGCCAGTTGGATATGTTGGAATGCACTTGTAACCACGTAAGCTGAAGTTTCTGCCTGTCTGTGTTTGCGTGTCAGCTAGCTGCACCTGCATCTTTAAAACCAGCCTTAAATCAGAAGTTTTCTAAAAGACAGAAGTTTTCTATCTTTCTGGCATTGTTGGCCTGCTCAAGCATATACAGTGAGCAGCACTTTGATGATCCTTACAGGTTCCTCCACCTTGGGATTTGCTATGGCTCAGAAGGCTATTTCCATTTCTGATGTTTGTCTTCACACTTGCTAGTGCATACTGAGCATTCTCAGCCCCCCCTGGTTAGCAAAAAGAGATTTCCCCCCTGTGCTGCCCAGTGGTGCTCATGATCAGAATTTATGAAAAAATGTTGGCTGATTTTTCTTAGATTTTTATTATTCAGCAGAAACATTGATCATGACACCATGATATTATAACGTAATGTCTGTAAGCACATCCTGGCCTCCCATTGGCACAAATCACAAAGGCCTCACGTCTCCAGGTGCAGACTGGAGGCAATGAAGTTGAATTGTAGGTCTGTACATTTGCCACTTCTGGGATAGCCAAAAACCTAGAAGAGGTACACTCCCCAGTAAAATCAAGTCAAATAGGAAAGGATGAAAGAAGTGGACTCGTGCCGAACAATTCCAACTTCTTCTGTGCTTCCAAAAACGAAATGCTTGAAGTAGAGCCCCACCTCCCTTTTCTAAAATAAATCTTGTCTTTCAAACCCAGTGGTTACTTAATAGAAAGTTTCCAGAAAAATCCTTCCAGCTATATGTTTTATATGAGGAAGATTAATTGGAAAGAATTCTTTTCTTTTGAGGAAATAGGAGTGTGTGGGAATTGTGTCTGATGGAGCCCGCAGGGTGAAGGTGCTGTTGGGGAACTTCACACTGTGCTTTCTGAGGGGGAAGGAGAACGAAGCGGCAGAGATTGTCAGTGTGCAGTGATGCCCCTGGGGCACCCATCCTCCTGCAGAGGGATGGATTGTGGAAGGGGGCTGGGTGGTTCTTAGCAGCAACTGAGTCCCACTTGACTCTTCAAGGATGAAATCTTGCACATTTCTGACCATTTTTTTTCCTGTAGGAGTTCATAGCATCATAGAATCATTTGAGTTGGAAGTGACCGTTAAAGGCCATCTGGTCCAACTCCCCTGCAATGAGAAGGGACAACCACTGCTCCATCAGGTGCTCAAAGCCCCTCCAGCCTGACCTTGGGTTTCTGCAGGGATGGGGCACCACCTCTCTGGGCAACCTGTGCCAGTGCCTCACCACCCTTACTGTAAAACCTTTTCCCTTATATCCAGTCTAAATCTCTCCTCTTTTAGTTTGAAACCACTTCCCCTTGTCCTATCACAACAGATGCTGCTAAAGAGTCTCTCCCCTTCTTTCTTATTGCAGAGTTGTGTTGGCCAGCGTGGGTACACAGGTTAAGTAAGGTTACAGAAGACTAACCAGATCTCTCTCTTCTGCTCAGCACTGTTGTGTTGGTTCTTACCTTTAAACCAGGGAGTGGTTAACCCATTTCAGATTAAGTGTGGTCTAATCCAACTGACAATCAGTTTAAAAAGCATTTATGAAATAAAAAAAAATGAGGAAGGGGAATGGAAAAGACCTAGTCATCTAGGAGGGGCGTGAAGGGGAGGTATTACAGTGAGCGGTAAAGTGGAGTTCATTTGGTTGGCCAGGATTAATTGTAAAACTTTCTCTTGTAGGTAGGAGGGAGCACTCGTGATTCTGTGAGATGTGCTTTTACTGTCTTCCTTTTTCTGTAACGTGGAATTGAGCTCCTAAGATATATATATATTTGCAGTTACAGGCAAGCTGCCAAAAATGTGACTAATAGAGCAATGCCTATTGATCTCTTTTAAAAGTCCATCTTAACATTGCTCTTTGGAAGATACTAATCAATTCACCCTTACTGTAGTATTTATTCAGACACCTTTGGAGGAGAGCTCCATTTGTTCCAAACAGAAGAGATGTGAGAAAAGAGTACTTGCTCTCCTGTTTTGGCTGTCAGTGTGTATTTGAATTTATCTTTCATGAGATAGGAGAGGGCTGATTTACCCAGAAGTACTCGTCATGGCCTTAAGCCCTCACTCAGATGCTGTATCTCCACATTAAAATAAAAACGGGTTAACCGCTTGTTTTGTTTTGATCTGTGACTTTATGGTTTGGAGCAGGAGATGCCTTCCAGGAATGACAGTATGCACTGAGAAAATGTGTGCGTGGGTTCTTTCCTCTGCATTCATTGAAGCCAGATATTGCAGTGCCATGTATTCACTAGGAGCTGCACTCAGGCACCTGATCCACGTCCCGCTCCTCACAGGGTGTCCCTGCACCCACGTGAACGCACAGCCTCAGCAGTACTCTGAGTTCCTGTGCGAGCTGGGCCCCCCAGCCCCCATCAGAGGTCTGGGTATGGGACAGACCTTTCCTGGTAACACCTGGGAAGAGAAGAGATAAGAGTTACAAACACTGATGACTCGTCATCTGGGGCTAGGCTTGGACTGTGCTCCAATAGCAGAACAGGACTCTTTGTGCTGAAGGAGTAAGAGTGCAACAAAACCAGGTACAAAGCTCTCCCAGCAAGTGTATAGCTATACATTGCACAGCCAGCCCTGTCTTTACATTCTTGGGCTGATATCCTTATCAGAAGAGATGAGATGTAGATGCTTGAGTTTCTCCTGGACTTTCTCAACAAGGAAACTGGTGCTGTATGTTCTGGGCCATGCTTTGATCCAGCAGGGAGGTAGCCAGCGTGAGAATAATTTCATGCTTTTACTTTGCTAATCAGGAAATGAGATAGTTCATATAACAAGACTCCTTTAGGAAAAATAAAAGCCTTCTAGTCACTTTGCAGACATTGCTTTTCAGATAATTAATTTGTGTTTTGCTTCAGAACCAACCAAACATTTAATATAGATAACGCAAAGGTTTTACCTTCTGGTGTTCCTGTAATCACATTGTAGACAAGAGGAATGGCTTTTCTTCGTTGCAAAAGACAGCTGGTTCTCTCAAAACCGAGGTGCATAAATATATACGTTGCCCGCTTTTGTTGCTTTTCTGCCTCTTTTGCTTACAGTGGTACAACCCAATCATACTTGCATAAAGGAGAATTTGCAACAATTCTGAAAATGAGAATTGTTTGATTGCTTGGGCTGGTATGATGGAAAAATAAGAAATGAAAGTGAATGTAATAATAATGTTTTTTTAATCAAGAATCAGGTTCTTGCTTTGGTATTTGTGGCTGCCTTGGCTCACTACTACTTAATTGCTTTTTTGAGCATGCTACAGAATATTCACACATGAAGAGAGTATAAAACCTACGACTCAGCCATGCAGTGTATCCTTAAATTGCTTTATTTCCTACTTTCAATCCTCTGCATAGTTACCTTCCCAAGAATGCATTGCTCTTTTCTCTGGAAAAGAAGTCAAAGATTAAAAAATGGTCCTCGTTTCTGGATTAAGATTTATGGAAACTACTTGAAAAAAGAGGTTTCCTGGAGCAGTCTGTGTATACCATTATATTTCACCATACTTGAAACGTTATATTGTATATTCAGGATATCCCAAATGCCACCTTTTGTAAAAGACAGTTGATCCTTCTTATGGAGCTCACAGAAACAGAAGACAAATACTGATTAAATGAAATTTGTGTTGGATAGTTTATATTATTGTACATGTTAAGTCTCTAAAATACTTAAAAAACGGAATAAGTTGGCAAGTGGTGCTAATGCTTCTCTAGAGCATATGGGAGAAATTGGTAAAATGAGTAAATCTCTCTTACTTTCAGTACTTACAGGGAGCTTAATATCATTAGGAAAAGAAAATGTAAAACATGTGATAGCAGATGCCAGACTGACCACAACACTCGAGCTCTCACGAAAGCCCCCTTTTAAGCCATACGTCGCCTTGGCCAAAGCATTCTTTTTGGACTGACAGTTTTTCATTCCTGGTCTTAGGCCAAAGGTAAATTCTCATGTACGTGGAAACTTCCAACAAAATCCATTCCATCACTCCTCCCGTTCTCTCTCCCATCAGCACTCCTTCCGCTTTTGGGCGGTGTGTGGGATCCAGCAGCTGGCAGGGGGCTGCTGCTCATCGGCCTCTTCCCGTGCTGGTGGGGGCCAGCTGAAGTTAGCTGAAGTTTAAATTGTCAGCAATGATTATTTTTGCACGCGTTCACAAAAATGTTGCTGTGGTCCCTTGCCCTTTATGTGCAGTATCACCAACGATGTTTATGACCCTGATGTTTGATCCCTTGTATGACACAAACCACAGTGCCTCCGCCAGGCTCGCCCATACCCAGCCTGATAAAGTGCTTGAGCCCCACGCCAGCCTTTTCAGAAAAACATGTTGAACCTTTCAGCAATACTACAGGTCACAGTGGATTTTCTGCACTACTCCATGTGCATTTGCCTTCTCTGTGATCCAGTCCAAAAAGCAAGTCTTTGCAGAGTTACATGGGGAGCTCAGAAAGGTTTGTGGCACCAGATGAAAAAGAAATATATGTATATCCTTTGCAATAGCAGTGATGAGCATCAGTATTGTAGCAAACAAAGAGGTGTGGAACAAAAGGTTGGAAGTGGACAAAACATCACCACGTGAACTGAGCAAGCAACTGAAAAGCAGCCAAATTACTCTTCTAGTGCTGTTTAAAGGTAATTTTCAGTTTCATTAAGACTTACCAGGTTGGAACATGCTCCCTTGTGATCTTCCCTGAGGTTAGAGATGCTGGAGATCTCAGATATTCTCATTTGCAGTTCTTTCTTTTTGGGGTGACTTGAAACTTCTAACAGTGCAGGTGACGGAGCACTGGAACAGGCTGCCCAGAGAGGTGGTGGAGTCCCCTTGTCTGGAGATATTCAAGACCCACCTGGACGCCTACCTGTGCAACCTGGTCTAGGGAGCCTGCTTTGGCAGGGGGGTTGGACTAGATGATCTCTGCAGGTCTCTTCCAACCCCTACAATTCTGTGATTCTGTGATTCTGTGAAACCTTGGCCTTGTATTTCTGCTGTGTGGGCATTTTCCTGCTTGCATCTCTGAGATCTTCCCTTGTTAATGAAATTGCTCCTACAGTTGTGCCTTTTGGTCTTTTTCTTTCTTTGGCTTTTCTTGGCCAGCTGCTGGCTTGATGCACGTGGACAAGGTAACCAGGCGAGATTGGTGGGCACAGGACGGGTCAGTTTGGGATCCCTGATGGTGTCAAGTGTGTTTGGGGCTGAATCTAAATAGTCAGCTTCTTGCTCTGCCTTTATTTAATTTCGCACTTGGTGGTTTATTTTACCTTTTGTTGGATTCTTTTTTCGTTCTTTCCTGATTGTTTTAAAAGACATTCACAATATCTTTTGTCTAATTGACTTAAATTAACACTTCCTTATTTGAAATGGAAAAATAACCAACTGTGGAATTCAAATGAAGACTATGGTCACATTGACGTTTTTTCTTCATCTTGCTTACAACATGTAGTAGTGGAAAAACTGCTGATAAAACTACGTGGTAAAAAGTGCTATGAGGATTTTAAGGAACACCAAACCAAATGGAGTTGGTGGGAGATGAATCTGGCCTCTAAAACCAGTTATATCTTATGGCAAGTCTCTGCTGTAATCTAGGTTTCCATTCATTGAATTGGTAACAGCCAAAAGCAAATCATCTCCTCTTTCATGTAACATTGTGGGCATTCATATGTTAGCGTCACAGAGCCAGACTTCTCAAGCTTTGAAGAAACAAAAGCTTTATTTCAATTTGGTGGATATTTCAGAGGTTTTCCTTTTTTTTTTTTTTAAAGGGGAACCTTTTAATCTACAGAAGTAAATGCTGTACTTCTGCTTGTTGAGTACGGAGAGACAAATTCACTGTTGCTTCTTCTTTGTTTGTTTAGTTTGGGGGATTTTTTTTCCTTTGAAGCGCTTGTCTGCTAAGGGCTGCAATTGGCTCTGGAGAAGGCCTTCTACTTGTGTTTCCCAGTCATGGATGTCTGCACTTATCTCATTCTTGGCATCCACCCATTTCAAAGTAAGACGTGGCAGTAAAGTATTCTGAGGCTGTGCCAAAGAGCAGATTGTTGTAGGAAAAAAAGTGTTTCTTATATGTTATGCTGAACTCTTAAGCTTCTCAGGAATTGGGCTAACTCATTTTCCCTATAACATTAAAGGAGCAGGCAGCTACCACCCAAATAACAAGTTGCTTAGCAGTGCTGGAGTGCTGCAAATAGGTAGGTTGCTCCAAAATTAATGCCTCCTATTTATTTCCCTGGAAACTACAATAGATTCAAAGAGCACAATAAGACTCTTTGATAGAGCAAATCCTCAGCTACAAAATACTATTTTTCACCATAGTCAACACCATTAACTATGCATTTTTGCCAGCGATGAACAAGAGTCTGCAAACACAAAGAGTGTTTGGTCTCCATAAGCATTTACCAAGTGTCAATGAATGTCAATAGGTGCAGTTATTTCTGCGGGGAGGAATTCATTTCTACACCTTTGCTCCATACACACTTCTATGTCAGATCCTTTCTGTCAGACTGCCCCTCTGCTGCCATCGATCATACAGCAACAAAATAGAATGGGATATTGGTGGGAACGTTCCACCCCTGCTACCGTCCCACCAACATCTACCTTTGATGTCCTGGGCCAACAAAATAACATAGGAGACACTACTTTCAGAGCAGCCATTGTATATCTGAGTGAGTGAAGAACTCAGGGCTGTGCCCAGAAGCTGAACAGGTGTATGGCATCCCACATATGTGTTTGGCTGCAAGACATAGCCAGTGTGAGCCGTCCCCCATAGAGTTGTGACAGGGAGACAGCTTTTTCTTTTTTCCTGATTTTTTTTTCCTTTTGGTGAAGGTATATATATATGATGTAGAAAGAGGAAAGGCTGCTGGTTTTAAACATGTGGTCAGTGCAGATCAGCCTTCCTTAGCAGCAGGATTTTGCAGAAAAAAAGGCTCTCCTGCAGGATGGATCGAGGTGCTGATTAATGAGTTTGGGAGTGACCATTCTCATACAGTTACTGCAGCTGAGAATACAGAGTGTGGTCACAGAAAAGGAGCAGAAAGGGAGGAACTTCTGAACTTCAGCATCCTGTGTGTTGATTCATAAACCCACATGTGTTAGTCTGTGGGAACTGACTTTGGAAATGGAAAGGACAACAGAGTATTTTGTTAAAGTGTTAAATATGGGTTGGAAGAGGAGAAAGTGGAGAAAAGCAGCTGGCAAAAGGAGATAACTTTTGTTCAGCGTCACGTGGACTGACAGCAGAGCTGGGTGTTATGTTGCAAGAGGGAAGAGTGGGACCATCTACTCAGAATTAAACCAGGAGATGAAGGAAGAACAGTATTTTTAATCATATTTCATCTGAGGCGTATGTTCATTGTCTCAAGAGAGATTTTGAGATTTTGTCCATATTTGAACTGGAACAGGAAAACAGTTTCTCTGCAGCTCTGGAGCTGACTTTCATCCAGAGCAGATTTGGATGGGTGCCCCACCTGAATTGTTAGGGCCTTGGAAGCAATGCTCTCATCTTGGCCTATTTCTACGTATAATACATTCTTCTGCAATGGAGCAAAAGTGTTTTTTAAAGAAATCTTGGATAGAAGGAGGTTATAATCTTCAGAGATGAGATTAAGAGATGACTTTGAATGTCCTTTAAGCTGATGTCCCTTGGTACGGAGGTTGGCAAGGCTTGCTCATGGGGCAGGCTTATTAACACTCACAGCAATGTGTGGTACAGAGAAAACCCAACATCAGGACAGGAAACGTTTGAACACAGCATTTGCCTGGTTGGCTTAGCAGATCTGACAGTGCACCCACCAGACAAAATGATTCTCCTTCTGGTCATGTGCTTCTTTTAATTAGGATAGCGTTTCTCTTCCATATTTCATTTCTAGAAGTAATTTCTTAGTGAGTCAGCTGAATATTTTTCAAGGGGAGGAGAAGGGAGGAGAAATGTGGTGAACTGGCTAACGTTGTCCTCTGTTATCTGTTTTGGTATCAATTATGATTCAGCTTCCGACTGAGCAGGTCAGGGGGTGTTAGCGAGTCTTCAGTTATGGCGAAATACTACATAGAGAGATGGCATAAGACTAGATTCAAGTTTCTCCAAAGTAATTAGGACAGAAAATTATTTAGTTTGCCTTGCTGGAAATAGTCTGACTTACTGCTGAAATGATGCCAGCCTTCCTTGGGTTCTGTCTGTAGTTCCAGGCAGAAGAAAGCCTTTTACAGCAGATTGTAATCTTTAATAAGGTTGCATTATGCAACAGTGTGTAAACCATGATGAGGAGAGACTGGAGCAGAACTCCTTGAAATATAGGCTTAAAATGCAAGAGACAAGCTTGTAATTAAACCGTAATTAAATGTCTAAATAGCAAGTAATCCGCTGGACAATAGACTCTGACACTGAAGAGCAGTGTCCAAGGAGGTGATTTCATGGAACAAAAAGTGACGTGTCCCGTACTGTTGAGTTTACTTACACTGAGTAACTCATGTCCACGTTTTGTAGCATAATTTGTAAATATTTCTAACGGCAACCTGAGGCAACATTCATTCTTGTGCTATTGGGTTTCCAGGATAAGGGCGAACAGTATCTTTAAAGCCTCATCAGATTCCGTTAGTCTGGCCAGGCTGTGTAGGATGTGCTGGGAATGTAGCAATTTGTAGACTAAGGAAAGATATATTTTTTTTCTTTTTCTTTTTCAAATAAAGTTACAAAATTTGGCAGCATTTTTTAACACAAAATGTATGCTGAGTTGGATCTAGAACAAAACCTTTTAATCTGAAAAAATCACTTCGCATTTATCAGAAGGACTTCGTACATCTGATCAGGAGAAATGATCAAAAAATAATGTCTGAAAAGCAAGAGTTCCAGAAGTCTTTCTTTCTAATTATCTTTGTGATGACTAGAATTTAGCTGGAGCGATCATACACATTATTATTACTCTTTTATTTGTCTTTACTCACGTTCTTCCAGAGTGATGGAGCTCCTGTCCCTCCCCCAATATGAAAAACAGAACTTAAATCTCTCTCTGTATCTGAATGTTCACTGAGGACAGCATGCGTGCCCTTCTTTCTGCTGTGGCTCTTCAGACCTTGATCAGTGATGTCAAGTGAGGATGCCCATAGGCTTTAGACCAGCTCCACAAACAAGACAGTGAACGCTGTAGATGTTTCTATAGAGGTTTTGTATATATAAAGAGCTTTCATATGTATGATACCTCTTTTTTAGGACATTTTGGAAGCTGCCTTTTAAAACCACGGCCAAGCATGCCCAGTTATATTTTGCCTTAAAAGCTAAGGAACTGTCATCCCCACAGTAAATGACTGGATGCTGTTCTACCAAATGTGCACACACTCATTTCTCCACTTTTGGAGTCTGTGATGAAAAGCTCTGGGCCACAGCTGCCGCTTGGCACTGTGAAGTACAGCCATCGTTCATTATAGCTAATACTTCTGACCTCAGGACCAGAATTCTGAGCATGCCCCCTCCTTGGCATGGGATTTTGTTCTGTGCTTTGGGTAATAGTTTGCTGAACCACTCTTGTGCCTTCCAAAAGCCATTTTCCTTTTGTAATTAAAAAAAAAAAAAAAAGCTTCAGAAGTGTTAGCTGCAAGGAGAGCACAGTAAGCAATAGACCCTGGAGGCTTTTGACGCTTTTCTGAGTTAGGGAGGTGTTTTTGAAAAGCTTTGATTTCCAAGGTTTAATTGACAACAGTATAAGGTAAGATGGAGTTTTATGAAAAATTTAGGTAACTCATGAGAACCATGTGTTCAAACTAGACTTTGCCCTTACCGAGGGAAACAGTTCCTATAGGTGATGTGACTTGATGCTCTGTGTCCACGTTGTTTTTAATTTTCTTGTTCTTAAGTGATGATGGGTTGGAACTTTGAGATGTTCTGGGGATCCTCCTTAGATGCACTCATGCACAGCATACAGAACTGCTTCTGCTTTGCCAAGTGAGATCGGGTGGCACTGTTTTACTCGGGATGAAGTGTCCAATGTATTATTAATCTCTTTTTAAATTGTCTTTAATTCCAAGTGCTGCCTCAAACCTGACATCAGGTCTGTAGTGCTCTCAGGCTGACACCAGTAGCTGCAGTAAATCCAATGTCTAAGCCAGCGCTGCCATTTCAATTAAATGAAAGCAAGTTGGCTATTCAGGCAGCTTTAAAACCAGGTCATTTTTAAGTGCTTAAATAGAGATTTGAAGAGCCTGCTTACACAATTGAGGGTTTCAGTTTTGCTTTAATTAGGGTTGGGTGGTGTTCTGGTTTTCTCAGAGATCTGAGAGGGTTTCACATAGCTGAGGGTGAGGCACGCCTGGGACAGCAGCACACCAGTGGGAGCGGGGGGAGCAGAGAGGTGTAAGGGCAATCCAGTGGGCAGGGTGAGAGTCTTGGTGCTTTTCTCTAAGGATGAGCCCTCCTGGTCCTTTCTTAAGGCAAACCTTTGCTCAGAAGTAATGTTATATTTTTGTACTAATCTAAATCTAATGTCTACCCCTGCACAGTGTCTTTGCCATTGAATTTTTATGGCCCCCTAAGTAAAAGGGGAAATTAAAAAGCATCTATTTGTTTACTCTAGTCCTGTCATCTGGAATAAATGTTCCAATTTATCTCAGACCCTGCTTGCACTAAGAAAGTTCAGTTAGCTGATGGCAAATGAACCTGGGTCATCATTCATTAATCTCTGTAGCTGGACGAAACTTTCGCTCTACCTTTTTTTCCCTTCTTACTTTGATATTTAAATGCTCTTTACTTTGGTCATGATGGGTGTTTTCACTCTGTCTCCCGAGGGCTCTCATGAAAATGAGATGTTGCATCTTAAAGTACCCTGTCAAGCAAAACTTGCTGAACAAAATACAGATCCTTGTTTCATGACAATAGCTGTCTGTGCAGTGGTGGGGAACATGGGTCCCATAGGACTCACACGCTCCTTTACCTTCTCTTTTGATCATGATGAAACTGATGCAAAGATCCTTTTATTCTTAATTACCCTTCTCTTGCTCTGCTATAGCTGGAAAGTAGACTTCAGAGAGGCTTTAAATAAATGCTATTAGAGAGACCACAATGATGGGCTGCCAGACCCATGTCCCTGCCTTGCCTGGGGCCTCGTGGAGCATCCATGCCATGAATACGAGGAGCAGGACAGCTCGGTGCCATGTGTGGGGCTCCAGCAGCAGAGCATCGCTGGGGAGCTGTGCTGGAACTTTTTCTCCTCTCTCCTTTTGGTGTGTTTTGCCTTCTGGCTTCCAGAAGCAAGCTTGGCCTTTCTGTGACGGCAGTGCCTCCCATTGTCAAAGCCACAAGCAGATGAGAACCATTTGCGCCTTGAATGTATCTGCATGCCCTGCTGATAGATGTGAACAAAATGGGAGACCCGGGAGCATTGGAGCAGTATGGAAACTGAAAATCTGTTACATTAAGAGGCCGACTTATGGCTGGGGCAGGCAGTTGTGATTGTAAGCTAAGGCAGTGGACTTACTGTCCCAGCTAGCGCGTTTGTGCCTGCAGCTGCTTGGCCACATTCTGTTGCTTCCAGCATGCCTACAAACACACCATTTTGTTCTTACTGCTCTGTCAATTTACAGCTGGAGAGAAAGCCTGCCTGCAACTGAGAAGAGGATGACGAAAGAGGGAGGGATTCCTCTCTCCAGTTATCCGTTTGTTTCTTGGCTTTGCGTGTGGTTTTCTTTTTTTTTCTTTTTTCCCTCCCCTCTCCTGTTGCACTGAGATTTTCAGGCAGTTTCTCATTCTGGTTCCTCCTTCTTTGATCCCTCTCCAATAGCAAAAATAAATAAATAAATAAATAAATAATCGAGAAAGCCATGCTTGTAGTCCAGCTGTAATGACTTACCTTCACTTGTGATCCTTTCAGATAGAGGAACCACCACCTCCAGCATTACCTGCTGAGCTTTTCTCCTTGAGATATTTTTCCTAGCTTCTGAATTTTGAAATTACTGCGATTAGGGCCAAACACTGCATATCTCAGGGCTGACATCCTGCCCGTGCAGAGCACTCGCACTGCACAGAATGTACTCTCGCATCTGGTGATGTCCTTCCGCATGACGCACGCAGCCCAGCTTGCATGGGAAGTTTGCTTGTAAACTGCATGAACTTCTGGGACTGGATTAGCCCAAACTGAAGTTCACCCTTTTAGGAAAGCAGCTGAGGACAGTGTTTATCACTTCTTTTAAATTTTAAATGATCTGCATAGCTTACTGAGATGGAACTTTACTGGAAAACTGCTGATGGTCAGAAAGGCTTGTGAATGGCTTGGAAGTGGTGCCTGCAGTGAGGACAGGCTGCAGATGGAACTGGCTTTTTTTTTTTTTTTAATTCTTAAACTTTGTAGTTACTGTTTTTGTACGCCTGCACTTCTACTATGCAGTAGAATGCATAGTTGGTTGGTTTGCTTTGAACAAGATGAACCTGCATAAAGCTGAAATAGTAAGAACCTTAGTCAGATCAGGATATTGTTATTTTAAGGACCGTTATCTGGATACATCACTTCTAAGAACAGGGAATGGAAGGAGTCTCCTGGGCTGCTCTATGCCCCCTGCTGCCGGTCTGGTCACTTCTTGTGATCCCTTTCCTTCCAGGCTGTCCCTCTTTCCATATCCATTTTAAAACTCAGCAATCCATGGTACTTGTGTAGATGGGTCCATGGCAAGACCAGGACAAAGCCAGAGCTGTGTTGCAGTTACACTGCTTGTAAGGGGAGAGAGCTTATTCACTTTATGTAGAAATCTCTGTTGTAGATCTATTGGTTTCTATCATTAAATGTCCATTCTGACTGTTGAGGTTACAAATGGAATGGGATTTAATTTTGTCAGTAATTTCTCCTAGTGTAAATTTCTCAAGCAAATGGAAAAAATTGGCTGAAAATCTCTTTGTGATGCATACATTTGTTACAAAGAATTTTAATCTGGAAACATTCTTCAGTATTTTAGGGCAGAGACATTAGAAAGTACATCTCCTTGCCATACAAAAAATAGGCAGTAACTTCTGTAGTTGAAGAAATTGTTACATGAACGTAAAGAGCCTGAGGGCACATTTTATGATCTCGTGTCTGCTTAGAAAGACTGCTGAATTCGAGGATTGAGTTCCATCTCATAGACGTGAAGCCACAAGTCATTATGAGCTTCCTGCTCATTCGGTAACTGCAGTAACTGAAACCCGCTCCTTGCAGCACTGTTGATTTTGCAGATATTTTGCATTGGGAGAGTCTAAAAGAAAGAAGATTGAATAAAAATGGCTTCCATTCTCCTTACAGGTAAATCAGCATTAAGAAAATAGGAAGGAACGAATATCCAAAGACAAAGGAGGTGCTGACAAAAAGCAGAGAATGGAAATGAACATGCAGTAATAATTACTGACTGGTGTCCTTTCAAGCCAAGAGATTTACTTCCTAATTAGACAGCTGACTCTTAGGCTGGGGGATAATTAAAAAGTTTTAGTGTGAAAGAAGGGGGAGCTAAGAGTAATTCTTCGTAGTTCATTTGCTCATTTACAAGAGTTTTTTGGAAACCAGTTGAATGTTACAATAAATCTTTGCAAAGCATTTTAGTAAGTCATTTTTCGGAACAGCTTTCTTTTTGCAGCTCGTTTACCAGTATGTGCTGCTCTCCAAACAGCAAGCTGTCAAAATTGCTGGTAGAACTTGTGAGGGGTTGTTGACCTGATTTGGGACTTTGATTGGATTAGTCACCTCTCAACACAGCACTTGAGCACGGAACAGGCCAGAGGAATTTCCTTTGTCTCCAAATGTCTGAATGTTGATGTTGGACCTGGTTTTAGGAAGTGTGAAGCACTCTGAAATCCCATGGATGTTAATGGAAAAAACATGGAATGAAATTTCTTCTCTTTCTGAAGACCTTGCTCTGTGGGAGTTTCGTGGAGCTGATGGGAAGTAGGGCCGGCAGGCAGAAGGGAATGTGTTCCCCAATGTTTCCATATTAACAGCAAGATGCCTTTTCCGGTGGCACTGTGACATGCTCCTCTTGCTCTCAAAAGCTGAAGATGTGATGAAAACTGTGGTTCTTGAAATCCACTTAGATAAGATGGAACCGGTACTGAGGAATGAGAGCATTTTGTGTGGTTGGGAGATAGAAGGTAAATGAAGAATTAAAAGCTCTGACAGGTGTTTGGCCTTTTCTTTGTAGAAGGGCTATGCAGCTAACTTCACGGAGTGGTTGGAAACCATTGTGGTTTCATTCATCACTACTAAAGATGATAGGGAAAAAGAGACAAGTTCACTGGCCCTTAAGAAAACAGAAAAAATGTCTTCTGTAAGGCTAATTTAACCCTGTTAAGACAAGTACACAAGACCACTTGTGTAACTGATAGTATGTTGCATTTGGATCCAGTAAGCAGACTAATGTCAGGATGTGACTTTGAATCAAGTACACAGTTTAGAAGTGCAGCAGGGCCTATGGTCGGGGTTCTGGGCTTATGCAGCCAGCACAGGCTTTGAAGATAATTCTTAGCTATGTTTGTAATGTTTTTGCTTTGGTTTGAGGAGTGAGGACAATACCACTGGCCATGCCACCATAAGGAGACAGTTTGTTGGTGGCACATGAACCGGAGATGACGTCGGTGCATATCCTGCTCTGAGCGTACACCAACATATACTTTCTGTCAGCTACAAGAGAGCGCGGTGTTCCATGATACCTCTTCATTTGAACTCTTTTCCATGATCTGATTTCACTTGCCAAGTGCTTTTTATTTTATATTTCCCTTTGGGACAGTGAGTCCTTTGGAAATCTTTGTTGTATGCTGGGAATTTCAGAGTTCCAGCACAGGGCAGGTCAGCAAAAGCAACACACAAAGTGAACTGTGTGATGATTTATTTCAGATATGAGAGTTGGGGCAGCCTACCTGAAAAGCATAGAGAGGATAAAAAAATAAATGTGGTTGTATCAGTATAAAGGTGTTTATTGAATATAAGAGAGTTTGTGAAGTACATAGATCAGAATAATGACACAAGATTATATATAAATGATAAAGCATATATTATGATACAGCAAGTGGCACTGTAAATACTAGGGCTAATACAGTGAATTGACCCACTGACCTAAATCATTTTCTGTCATAATGCTTTTTTTCTTATTTTTTCAAATAGTTGGTCATAAATCTTTCATGTGTTTCACTGGGATTTTTCCTCCAATCCCCACACTGACTATTTACCCCTAAAGGTTGAAAGCTTGAATTGAAGGTGAGCTGCTGTAACAAAATGTGTGTTCCACTTCTAGACAAATGTGCTGCTCATAACACTTACCTTCCTTTATGGGGAAGGATGTGGGAGAAATGATGCCTCGCCACTCGGGCTCCATAAAATTATCTACTTAGCGCTATAAACAGAGTGTTTGATGTCAGCCTCCTCTTACTGCACTTTACTGTGCTTCTGCAGGTGTATCTGATGGAGTCCTGTGTTGTAACACTGTCACCAAGCAATGGTGAAAAATATCTGATCACAACTGAAACAAATGGCTGTTGTGAAATGAGTTCATTGTGCTATCCTGGTATTATTTCACCATATTTCAAGAATTAAATATTCTTTTAAAGTATGTGGTTTGCATAGGATAACAGGGATCCTAGGCAGGATCTGATTTCAAGGCCACAAAGTATCCCAGTACTTCAAGCAATGCATAAAGGAAAAAAATACTCCTAAGCAGTCATTATTTGGTTGCAAAACAAATGGAAAGATTAAGATTTCTCTGCTTTTCTGGCACAGTGTGAAATCACTAATTCATTTGAAGAAGTGGAAAAATCTGCCATAGCGTTGCATTAAGAACACATTTCATAGATAACATTACTGTTTGGATACTTTGCAGAGAATCTGGGCAAAACCTATTGTAGGAGAGTTCCTGCATGTCAGAGTGCAAACACTCCTTGGGCCTTCTGGCATCTCTGTAACTTTGATCCAGACACCCTCGGGCTGAGCACCAAGGCTCTCTGCTTGCTTTGACTTTGCTTAAATCCTGGAAGCCGTGTTGCAGTAAAAGCCAGTTTAAAGCTTTCTGACTCAGTATCACCTCCCAATTACCGGGTCATGTGGAAAAAAAAAAGTCACTTTTGAGAATCATTTTTGTTATTCACTTTTTGTGTCTTGGCCCTGAATGTACATCTTCTGTTTTCAAATGATTGTCTCCTTACTGTGAGAACTAAAGTTTGCTTCTTTATCTATTATTTTTTAAGAAAAGCCCACTTTATAAAGAAATGTTTAAAGAGGGACACTGAAATATCATCATTTTCTTCAGATAAAACCAGGAGAATAAGTGTGTAGTTTCTCACAATCAAAAAGATAACAGATTTCAAGTACTTCAATAAAGGATTGTAGATTGATTTCAGGTCTGGGAAATAGGTTCTTTCTGTGTTGTATATAGGGCAAAAGAGGAGCTTGTACTCCGGCCCTCAGTACCTCAAAGTACTGCTGTAAGTACTGCTGTAATTTGAACAGTCAGTAATGATTATAGATATTACACTGTTTAAATACTTAATGAGGGGGAAAAAGTTATCTACTTGTGAAAGTAAATGTTTTGCTTTACATAGTTAACTCAAGGTGAGAATCCAGTCTGACTCAGGGTTTTGAGTACCTTCAGGATCTGGGGCTTGGGGATCTGGGGATCTGATCCTTTCTGTAGGGAGTGTAAGATCTTGTAAAACTTGGTGTGCTCAGAAATAGCTGTGCATTAAGCACTGAAACCTAAATTAATGATAGGAAAATTGAATGGCTACATGCATGGTTCTATCACACAAAAGGGCCTGTTTTTTTTTTTTATACTAATAAGTGTTGCCATTATAAAAGCCATTTAGAGTAGATAGAAAGGAGCTGCATGGTAATTAAGAGTTAGGCTTTGTGTCTAGAAGAATTGTGTGGTCTTGTGAATGCATTGGACAAGTCTTTGTGCAGACCATCATCCATTGGGATCTCTGAACTGTTTGGAAGAGGTTTGCAGAGGCACTAGTACAGGAAACCTATGGGCACGAAGCTTATTTCTGTGTCATCTGACCCTCTGTCTCCCTGGAAATTTTAGATGCATACATCAGAAATATACTAACAATAGTGTAAAACAAAAGTTAAAAACCACTTCAGCCTTCACCAAACACTTAAATAAATATTCTGTGCTTTCTGCAGTCCTTTGCTCACTGGAATTGATTTTCTGCTGGAGCGTGCCTGCTGTGTAGCATTGGAATGAATTCCTGTAGTTTTACAAATTGGCTGGATTAGGAGGTCCAGCTTTACGTGTCAGGAGTTGTCAGCTGCTCCAGATGAATGGGGTACTGCTTGTCTCGTCTTTTTGGCTGATTCTGAAGGCATATTATTATTTTCTTACAGAATCTTCATGTA
Organism: Aquila spilogaster; assembly: GCA_024606505.1. NCBI lineage: Eukaryota > Metazoa > Chordata > Aves > Accipitriformes > Accipitridae > Aquila > Aquila spilogaster. Next base: position 16,260 of record JANHGO010007977.1, on the reverse strand, counting down.
AATGAATAGAAACTGTCAGGGATCATAACTCATATCTGACTGCTCTGGACAGATATCCAGGTTCCTTAGGCTGCAGCTCATGGAACTACTCAAAGCATTTAGCTGATGATATGCTGGCATTTACACCAAAGCAATAACTAACGAGAGTGCTGATGCTTGGGGAGGGTGGGTGACAGAGCTCCTCTTCCTCCTCACAGTTTCAGAAAGTTGCACCAGTAGATCTTCAGAAAACTATAAATACGTCTTCATCCTTTCCTATCCAGCAACTCTACGAACATTACATTCCCCCTCAGAGCAGGCTGTTAAGTGGCAAAACTGGAGAACAGACTTATCTTTCCAGGCACCATGTTCCCCCTTTCCATCCCGTGAAACAGCTCCAAACCCCCTCCTATGGGAGAGGTTGCAGAGGGCAGCTGTGAAATGGTAAGCCTGCTCTTTTCTGCGGGGAGGCACCCAAACAAAATCTGTTGGAGTGAATACTTACCGTACATGAGTCCTTTTACTCTTTTCAAGAGTTGATGATAGTATGAGTTGGGGCATGCCACAGCCATGTTGGATGGGGCCCTGGGCAGCCTGATCTGGTGGGTGGCAACCTGTCCCCAGCAGGAGGTTGGAAATGGATGAAGGTCCCTTCCAACCCAAACCATTCTGTGATTCTGTGTGAGGCTGTGAGCTTACTTTGTGAGTAACCAAATCTGTACAGTTTGAGGAAATTCCATTTAAAGCCAACTCTGACTTGTGGCGTTCGCTTCTCATCCCACTTGCTTTAATGACACTTCGCTGTTCCTTTCTTTTTCCTTTGCCCTGCGTAAGTTACAGCCAGCTGCCAATCCAGCCTTGTTTTGACATCCTGCCTTGCAAGTACACATGCCTAAAGAAAACCCTATATTATAAAAATAAAGCAGTCTCCATCACACAGCAGACCATCTTCACAGAGTTGTGGTTTTTGTCATTTTGTTTCATCTTTAAGTACTGCTTTATTTTGTGGCTCTTCCTGCTGATCTGGCCTGCAGATGGGATGGAAGGTTCCTCCAGAAGAGCTGGTGGCTCCAGCACACAGGTCCAGAGTCCAGACTGTCTAGTCAGTGAGGGGCACTGCTGTGGGATTTAAAATGAGGAAAAAAAGGTGCCTTTGGTTTTGGTGGCACATGTGGAAGGTGAAAGCCCAGAGGGAGAACAGGAGCTGGACAGAGCCTTCTTCTGCCAAGCCGCAGTGTATCTAGAGGAGGGAGGCGAATAAAATAAACAGCGTGGGAGCGATGTAATGTGATCTAAAAAGCCATCTCATGGCTGGAGTATTTTCCTCAGGCAGCTACCTTGAAACATCGGAGGGAATTTCCCAGTGGTGTTTGTTAATGTGTTTGGACGGGGCTGGAAACTGCTGAGGCCTGACTGCAGCGCGGAGGGAAGTGTGTCAGTGTGTGTCAGAGTAAGCAACGGGCTGTGAGTTCACCGAGTCATAAGCCAAGAACAAATCAAGAGAGATGGGTAAGGTCATTCCCAGTGTTGGGTGCGAAATGGAGCTGGTAGACGTGCAGCTGAATTTGCCTACCGCAATCGTGGATTGGTTTTATAACAGGGAATGTTTGAAGCTTTTCGAGTTCAAACTTTTTTGTTTTTGTCTTTTTTTTTTTTGCCATATTAAGCTTTGTATCAGTGAAGATTGATAAATGCGCGATTCAGCTGAGCATGTATTTGGCTGACTTCTGTGCAAATGAGCGAATGTTGCCATTCCATATTCTCAAATGGAGAAGCTGATGATGGACATCTGACTCTAACGTAGTCTGTAATTAAGTTTTCAAGATAGAAAACGTTCTTCATGTTTTTCGTGAAATGAAGTGTATGTTTTCAATGATGTATAAAATCTGTATGAAAGTATAATTCAGAGAGACTTTTGAAAAAAGTTCTGAAACAAATGTAAATGAATACCAATTTTCAAGACCAGCTCTTACCACTTCTAGACTCCAACTAATGTAAAGCCTTTAGTTACGAAAAAAAACTTCATATAAAGAAGCTTGAATATACGGATGCTGGATACAAACTACAGCATAAAGTTCAGAATATAAGTGAATTTACTTTGTAACTTGGTTTGATGTGTGGAGGCACAACAATCAAAAGATGCTTCCACTTTGGAATCACAGAAGACAGTGGAAGGGAGCTGAAAGACAAATCCAATCTGATATCCTCCTGAACTTCATTCAGGTGTATTACCCTCAAGTCAGAGCTCTGATTACAGCTTGTCTGGACTCCATGCACTTGCTTTAATTCTGGTGTCAGTATTGCTGAGGAAGCAAGAGCTTGATGGATAGGCTGCAGCTCCCCAAAACGCAGAGCAAGTATGCTGAGCTTCTCAATGAAATGAATATCCAAGGAATGAATATCCAATGAATATCCAGACTTGCTCGTTCTTAGCCCATGTGAGCCATAGACACAACTTTGGGAAGCAGGCAGATTACAGAGGAAGGTTTTTGCAACAAATCCAATTGCTCAGAAAATGAGATTTGGTTAAAAATCCTCAGATTTGTTGTTTCTCATCATGTTTGGGTTTATATCTGCTGCCTTCTCTGAACTTCTAAGATTGCACTGAAGTTCAAACATTTCTTTGCAACCACAAGAGCTAGAGCTGTTTCATTTTAAATGCAGGGAGAGAATCCTAGGGAGCCATGCTCTTGCCAGAGCAGGCTTTAAAAGAAACCCCTGCTGGTATCATAACAACAGTGATAAAGTTGTGGAATGAGCTCTTTCCTCTAAGTACAAATTGCTTGATCTTTATAGTGCTAGCAAAAAGACTTCACTAGGGTAGAAGAGACTGTGGTTGTGTAGGGTAAACCACTAATTTTGCAGTCTGTCGCTTTTCATCAACTGCAGTGTCATGTCACCTTGAATTAGAACTTGCAAATCTTGTATTCAAACCAGGGCTTAACTTTGAGTCGGGACTAAACAAGTGGAGGGAATCTGCAGTCTGTTTGGATGGAGGAGATATGACTCGTAATTGCAAATAATACAAAGAAAAGCTGAAATGCAAAATTATTACAGAACTTGGCAATTGGAGAGGGAATGGCTAGTGAGTTGTAGTGTTAGGCAGCATCCCCACAGCCCTTTTTCTCATCTGAGCCTCTGGAAGGTATGACTTGGTACAGTGGTATGAGAACTAAATGAAATGGTGTTCTCAGACTGCCTGAGTGGGACTACCACGTACCTGTCTCCTTTGAGGGCAGTTCATGTGAGAAAAAATGATTGAAGGACTGATAAGTAGCCAGTCACCACCTGTTCTGCAGGAGATCTCTGGCTAGCACTTTGAAGTGGGGAGTATATTCTGGAAAACATTGCTGCTTTCTTGCCTTACTCTTATGCAATTTCTTAAGAAGCAGTTACAGGAAACAGATATCGAGGGTTTTTTTTTCTTGAAGTCTCAGTATACTGGAAGTATTTGTTATGCTTTTGCGGCTGGGCACCGTTGGAGATTCACAAGCAATCAGCAGGTTAATGTACACTGCTGCTATGTCTTTCTCTAGCACTCGCATCCCTGCAAACTCTGTGTCTGTCTTTGACCCAGTGAGCACAGGCTTGATTTTACTCATCACATAGTATGAAAAACACAGTGTGTTTCTCCACAGTCCCATTTACACTCCATTATTGCTGTTAGGAGTGTCTCAGATCTTTGTTGTTAATGCCATTCCCAGTAGCTTTCCTGTATTATCTTGTCCAAATATCCCATCACTCTCCATGTATTAACCTTTTGTAGCTTCTCATTATACTGCTTCTCCCATCTTCTTTTAATTGGCGCTAAAACTTTTCAGACTCTGGAGAAAATGTTTTTCTAAGTCACCATTTGCTTTAGCAGAATGAGTTTTGTATTCATTGTGCTATTTTTAAGATATTTTCTTGGCATATTGACTGATGTGCAAGAAGTCAGGAAGACACAAAAAATCCCAAGATGGGAAATTCAATTTGGTTTAATTTCTTGGCAATGTGCAGAATCATTTCCCAGGTCTCGCTAGTTAACAATGCAAAATACACGCTTATTCCCAAGCTATCAACATTCTTCAGTTTTCTTGCAGCTGAAAGTCTGTTTCTCACGATCCATGTCATTGGGACAGGGCAAAAAGTGACCACGCGGGCTGCTCCATCCCATGCTTTTATTTCTGCTCTGAGAAATGGATGTTCATAGACCCCTTGCTAATGGGATGTTTTGCTTATTCATAAAATTTAATCAATGCCAATTTCTGAAGAAATTTCTTGGTCTACGTGCAATGTTGTACCCAGAGACTTGAATTTGGCAGGCCTGATAATAAGTCTGAGGATTGAGGATTGTTATGTCTTCCTCACCAATATGTCTAAATAATGGTTCATAATTAACTCTGGCAATCTCTCTTGTCCAAGCAAAATTCATCATTTTGTAATTCTCTGGGGCTTTTGCCAGCTTTCCTGCAAGGAGTGCTTGGACTGCGTGCGAAGAGGTTGCGAGGCCAACTAACACAGCCAGCAGAGGATTCCTCCAATTAGTGTTTAGTGAGTGCGATGCCCATCCTTGCTGGGAGCTTGCCTTTTCCACTCTGGCAGCGGGGCAATCATCAAAGAGTCCCTGTTTATAGTAAATAGTGCTTGGCCTCTGCAAAATGAAGGCATGAAGCCTTTCTAATCAAACTATTTTTCTTGGTATGCACGAGGCTTGATGTTTCAGCAGACATGGATATGAATATTTTCCTCGAGGAATAAGGACCTTAGATGTAGTTCTCAACATGCTTGACAAGAGTCTGCTTCCCATCTTTCCTACCATCTCACAGCTGTTAACAAGCGTGGACTATTTACCATTGATGGAGGAGTCCTCCCACTGTTATTCAACCCCTACACTGTAAATAGAGTGGATAAGACCATCCACAATTCTACAGGAGTAATCAGTGCTATATGGCGAGGTCACTGCCCTCAGACAGAAGATTCAGTATGTTGCCTAGGATGGTCCATAAGAACTGTGTATTTCCATCTGCATTTTCCCAAGCTTGTTCCTGCAAAACAAAGCTGTCAAGGCAGACAGTTCCTCATGTCTTTAGTAGGGTGGATTATGAGAAGACTGCAGTGGCTTAGAGTTTCTATTCCCCTTCTCAGAAATCACCATTACATGACAATGCTAGACTCGAGTTCCAATCTGGGATGGAAAATCCTGTGTTCTTTGGTCATTTGCAAAAGATTTGTGACTCACATGGAATTTGCACATCACTTACTGAATCCAAACCTTGGAAAAGACAAATCTATTAATTTATGTAAACAGGAAACGGTGTTCAGCCATTCAGATGTTCTTAAGCCACACATTCTACCCTCTTATAATGTTAGTTTTCCCTAGGGAATAGGAAAGTCCTGTTAGAATGCCAGTCCTACTTTATATTTCATACCTGTACATAGACTTTGCCTGTATGCCTAATTCTCCCACCTAGGTTTGCAATGTTTTATCTCTGGAGTTGAAAACTATGTACATCTGTAAAAACAGAGGGTAATATATGGTAGTGGTATGCTGCTGCATTCATTTGAATTAATGTCCCTTAAAGTGCAGAGGCTGCAGATTCCATGTATTGCAAGATGGTAGAGCTATGTGCATTTAAAGAAAATAGATCCTGTTTTTATAAAGGTCAATTTATAACTGTGTTCAGGTTCATTTAATTTTGGTGGTGCAAAGAGAGGAAAAGTGGTTCCAAAAACTTAGGTTATCAGTCTGAATACACAGACTGTACAATCTTGTTTTTGTTGCCTCTCTACCAACAGGAATTCTGCGTACTCACATTCTTGATCCTTCTCCTCTTCCTTGAAGAAACACAGCTGTGGAGCATGAGCCTTTATTGCAGCGCACCGCTGTGGATCGCAGGGGGAGCTGGGCTGCACTGTATGGAAATGAGGTGGTGCAGTTACTGCGTGTCAGGAATAAGTGCGCGATCATATCAGTTAACATCTGTTCTCCCATTAGTCAGTTTTTCTGTCCTGAAAATGGCGGAAGCCAAATGTCCCAGTCATAGCTACATGAAAGTTAATAGCAGACATAAAATAATTCCGATTTGAAACCCTGAACAGATGCTTTTTGCCCTGAAATATGCTGATTAATTTACTTGGCATAGTTACCTTAAGATTTAACAGTGCTCGAGGGCTGTTTATTTGCAGAACCAAAAAAAAAAAAAAAAAAAGATCAAAATTCACTAAAATTGTGAAATTACTGAGGCTCAGCTAAAGCATATCAATCCTCTATTGGAATGGCTTCGTCAGGCAGTAAAGTGGGCAGAGCTGCTGAACGTTCATCTTCTGGGTGGGATTAAATTATGACAAACAAATGCCTGTTCCAGACAAGCACATTCCCCAGGACTTAATGAGCTTTAATTTATGTGCATCAACTTCGTGGCACTAGTTAATGCTTTTACCTCTGCCTGCTTTTCTCACACGTCTAGCATGGGCTTGCACTGTCTTTTTATCTGGTAGGAAGCCTGTTTCTCAACCAGTTGGAGCAGTGCCCAAATGCTACAGTACAGTGGTCCAGAAGCACTGGTGACAGTGGGATTGCCCCTGGCTCTAGGAGGCTGAAAGCTTGCACTGAGGCAGGCAGGTCTGGGGCTACGACTGGTTGGTGTCCCCAGAGGTATTGGTGACTCTGGTACAGAACTTCACTGTTAAGATGAGCTGTGCCATCTCTAAGGGTGAACTGTGGCAATGGAGTGTATTGCCCTGAAGTTGTAAGCTACAGGGCAGATATGTACCGTGAGTTGGAGTATGTGATATACAGATGAGGTCTTGTATGTTATTTCAATTTATATGCTAATTTTCTTGTTTTTATGTATATTTTCCTCTTCTTTTGCTTTCTACCACTGTCTTTTATAGTTCTTGGAAGACAGTAAACAAACCATTCTGTTTGGAGCCAGCAGCAATACTTCTTTTTTTCTTTTTCTTTTTTTTTTCTGGCAGTCTACTGGCACTTTGGATTTTGATTTCCTTTACCTACTAGTGATATTTATGTATGTAGATATTAAAATAACATAAAATGCATTCTGTCTGTTTCTGCTCATCCTTAAAACAATGTGCAGCTGTTGAACTTCATATGAGCTTTGGCTTGCTGCAGGCCATTCTTGACGAGCGTGTTGTATCACTGCACCAGGCAGTGGTGAATATCTCAGAGCACAGTGCAATGGGCTTGGGTCTACTCCCCTCTCCTTTAGAATACAGGTGGTATTCTGACTCTGTCTCTACTCCTTTAGAATATTTGTGGTAAAGAAGAAACTCAGAATGAAATTTTTGGCTTTACTTATAAATTTTACTCACTTTATATTTCCTGTGGTATAAGTTTCCCATTCCCATTGGTGGTAGCTGGGTATCAAACCGTTTGTGCCATGCCAGTTGAATTCCTGCTCTCCTCTGTGCCACTCTGGTCTTTTCTGCAGGGTCTTTTTGCTTCTTCCTCCAGGTTCTGCTCTCCCATTCCACCTTTCTCATCTTTTCTTTCCTCCCCTTGTTGCTTAGAGTTACAGGCCTTCCCACCCTTTCTTCCCTTCCTGTTTATAGCAAATAGAGCATTTATCTTAAGCAGTTTTCAGTTTCATGTCTACTGAGAAGCCATAGAAAATTTCATCTGAGAAGCAGGGAGCAGATCAGCATCTTATGGGATCAGTTCCCTGTTGCTCCACTGATTCCCTCTGCTGTCCATCCTTGTTTCAGGTACATAACACAGTAAGAGCCCCGAGGAAGTGTTGTGTACTTGACACACCATGCTGCCTTCAGAGGTCAGTGTCCAGAACTGTGTGTCACCTATGGCTGCCCCAGCATCTGAGTCACGTTCCTTGGCTGTGGTTGGGGCTGCATGTGGCTGGTGGTGGTGATGTGGCAGAGGGACCACAGCTGGAGAACAATTAGTTTTAGCTGAAAGTTCTTGGTCAATTCTCTCTCTGAAAAGAATACTTTTTCTCACAACAAATCCTAAATTTGCTCAGAAAAATCTATGTAGAGCTTATATTTTCCTTAAAAAGTGATAAACAGGAACTTCATTGAGATTAATAGAGAACTCAGATATGTAAAGTGTGTTTATTTACTTGATGACAGTCATCTGTGTATGCTGGCACACTACTCAGGATGTGGATGTACTCTGCAGCCTTTGAGGGACACTCCTCCAACTCATGGCTTTGCTGTGCCACATATGGGACAAAACACCAGCGTAGCACTGTCGCTTGTTCTTTCTCTCTGAAGACAACATCCCTCCTTCCTGGTGGCCTGGGGGGACAGAAGTGGCTCTTTCAGACATCACAAGCTGGGGATTCCCACTGTGGTTCCCTTCTTTATTCTCAGGTGACACAAAGATGCTCAATGTGAGTGCTGCATCATGTTTCTTTTCCTGCTGTTGTATACTTCCACAGGTTTATTTGAAATGCTAGGAAAGCCTTGACAATCTTGCTAAGATTGTATCATAATATTAGAGGTTTGTGCATGGGGTCAGTTCCCTGTGTTTCGCTTGCCCTTCAGGACTCCTGGTAAGTCTGGGGCAGCACATGTCTCTGCTGATGCACTGCACTGTCCTCAGTGACACCGTGCATTTTGTTCTCAGGGTTGGGACTGCAGCGATGCTCTGCAATAGGCTGATTTGCAATTCCCTGGCATATGCTAGTTACAATGATACATTAGGTTTCGGGAAAACAGCCCTCCTAATATGCATGAGAGAGAACACACCAGATGACTGTTACAAGAGAGATCTGAGACATCTTATTTAATTTAATATCAAACCAAATGGAGAAACTTTGCAGAAGTGAGTGCCAGATTATCCTCTGAGGACTACAGCCTGGCTATTTGGCTGCCAATAAAACTACATATTTTCTTATTTACTAATAGGAGAGAAGTGAACTCTCCATGGTGAGTAATACAGATAGCAGCAGCTCCAGTTTCCCTTCATTCATCACTATATTGCTTTCCCCAAGCAAAGGTCAGTGAATATTTGGTTTCTTTTCTCTGTAGTGGAGTTTACATTCATGAGTCACTGGAGGGTCTGCAATTGTATCCTGGCAGTGTGGCCCAAGGGGCTGTTTCAGGAGCCTGTTCACCTCTTCCTTGCTCTTGTTGGAGAGAAGACTGAGGTTGTGTTCTGGAGCAAGGGCAGGAGCAGGAGGTGGAAGATTTGCTCCCTCATGGCTATGACTCACTTCACTTGAGCCACCCTCTTCCACACTGCAAGGGGAAAGGTTTAAGATCGAAGCCTCATCCTGAGATGTATGTCAGCTGGCCACTGGTGGAAGAGAGATGATGTCTTTCCAGGCAACATGTGGTTCTTCTGAAGTAGGTTGATAGGTTGTGCTCAGATATCTTTAGCTCCTTTTGAAGGATGCCATTCGTAATCCAGGTGTTGGTATATCTTTTGAACTGCAGGAAAGTTCAAAACCACATTCAGCATTTGTGTGAAATGGGAATTTTGGGTGCAGAGCAGTTGGTTATAATGACTGATCCCTGTATGCGTTCTTTCAGGATTCAGTTACATTAAGTTTATTTTTATGAGTATGGTCTTGAACTTTTCACAGTAGTGTTTAGTGAACAGATTGGAAATTCTGAAAAAGGTATTAGAATAGGGTGAATAATTCATAAAGAGTACTTATTTTACGAATGTCACCTTCTTTTTGTGAATTCATAGAATCAAAGAATTATAGAATCCTTCAAGTTGGAAGGGACCTCTGAAGGCCATCTAGTGCAACTCCCCTGCAACGAACAGGGACAGCACAGCTAGGTCAGGTTGCCCAGGGCCTTATCCCACCTTGCCTTGAACTGGGAGTAAGGCATAACTGGTCTAAATTTAGTCGTTGATTGAAATTATGCACCAAATAATTTCTGTCAGGAATCCTTGCTTTGTAGCTCATAAAAAGCAATTTCTTGTGAACAGTTGATAGTCAGAAGCTTAGTTATGAAACTAGCCACAGAAATTCCAGGGATTATTTTTCCATTTTGTGATTAGAATATCATAACTTGTCTGGTTTTATTTTCATTCGTTGAAAGAATTACTTAAGATTTGAGAGTATTCTAATTCATCAGTCTGCGAGAATATTGCAGTATTTGCCAGAATTTCCTGTCCTGGCCAGCTGTTCTGCCAGAGCTGTATTTTGTTAGAAGGCAGATGAAGCAATTTAATTAACAAATATAAACAGTAGCTTTTTTTCCCCTGTATTCCACCTACTCTGAAACTTAACTTTTGATTTTCAGAGTAACTGAGATACAAAGGCTGTACCAAGGGGACATAACTTGTTATTTACTTCTTTTAGGCCTAAGCTTTTAGAACTTACAAAGAGGAGATCTGACTTTTTTTCCATTCCCAGTAATGAGTCAGGAACAGTCCATGCCACATCTGTCGATCATCAGATTTTATCTAAGCAGATTTCTCTTTTATTTTTGTCTTTTTTTTTAAAAACAACGTGGACTCAGTCACAGCAGCAAGAATTAACTGCCTCCAAATATCTTTCATAATTCTCACAGAACTCCTCAGATAATGAGAACAATGCATCTTTGCACTTGTTCAGGACTAGAAGCTCATACCATGCTTCTAAGCACACTAATGTGTAGAAATTGCTTCAATCTTTCTTTTACCTATTATAATGGGCTTTATTAATGCACCAGATTGTGAATAGAAAATTAAAGGCATTAGACATGTATACTCTTGCTTATTTAACAATGTGCTGTATATTGCCTACATGAGGTTTGCTGGCTGTAGGAGCTCTGGTTGTGGACTTGTTATTTTGTGCTGAGGATGGTGACTCTGATAAGCTGGAAAACGATGCTGACCTTATGCGGCATCCTATGTCACGTTGCCCCTCTTCCCAGTCTGACTCAGGGATGAAATTATCATTATAAATTTAAAATCCATCAAGACATCTTTGCCAGTTACCCCAACTGCACCTTAGGTTGCTAGATCAGCAGTGAAAGTACAGCTTGAGGAAAACACAAACTAGCAGAACGCGTTCCCATGCCAGGTAGACTTCTTGAAATAGCACTGCCCACAGGGATCGTTTGTCACATTTGAAATGATAGCAAGCAATCTGTTGTGGCCTGTGATGCTTTTCCATCATTTTGTGCGTGGCCACGTGCCTCCCATATGGAGCCAGCCCCTGGGGCTCTGTGCCATGACTTGTGCCCATGCAACACGCAGCCATTGCGAGGCAGGTGCCTGAGCTGGGCTGTCACAGCAGCTGAACCATCCTGCTGCATGCACTTGTATGCTTACACTTTTGTGAGCATAAAGGCTCCAGTTGCTGCTTACTGGCAGACATAATTCTTTCTGATAACCTGATGTTTACCCTACTTGTGTTTTTTTTTGTATTTAGTCCTTGTACTCAGGTTTGTAGCTTGACTGGAAGCTCTTTGTGGGCTGCATACTTATGTAATACCTAACTGTTCAGTCCTGAGCTCCTTCAACAAAAATAAATGGTAATGTTATTTATTCAATATTTATTCTCTTTTGCACTGCAACACAGTCAGAGCAATATAATGGGATCTATTTAGCATTTGCTCATTTGCTTTGCAGAACCCTCTTACTTCTCCATTTATGTAGGTGTTGAGTATTGCTCTTAACTGTAGATCACAATATGTAGGTTTTGACAGAGTAAACATATTCAAATCTGTACAGAAGATTCTTGGTTAATAAGAGGAGATTAACATAACCCATTTTAATTCGATGTTACGCATACTTCAGTGAGGTGTGTAGGGGAGGCGCATTGTGTCTGAAATGCATGCAAAGAGAAAAGCATATTTCTTTAATACATACTTTCTTATAGGTTTGAAAAGCAAGTTTACATACTTATGCATGCAAATATTTAATTAAATTTCAGCTCTTTTTAATGAGGTGTAGCTAAGAGTCCCTGCTCGTTAATTTTAACCATCTATAAAAGTTGTACAAGTACCGAGCAGAAATTTACAAATGCCTTGTTTCCCTTGGCAGAGCACAAAAAGGAAGTTAAAAATAAATGGCTGTTTCCGTAGTTTTTCCCCTATGAAATACTTCGCGAAACAGGAAAAGCCCCATTTTGCACACATCCTTCACTTGTGCTGAGTGTCTTGGTTGCTGGAGAGTCTCATACAAGTCTCAGAGAAGAAAAGAGTCCCAAAAACCGATTGCTGCTACCTGAAGTTTGTACTTCCTGAGGTTTTGCTTTTATAGGTGGCTTGGGCACAGGAGCTGAGTCAGCACTGAGCTCTGGCCATACCAGGTGACTTTGCCTTCTGAAATGAAACGTTAGGAGGATTTTTAAGGTGTGATTTAGTTTCCTCTGTAAGACGGAAACAATAAAAAGGATGGTGCAGAAGCTGAAGAAATGTCTGTTTCTTAATTGATTCCTTTCCAAGGAAATTAAAAAGGAAGGAAATGTGAATAGCTGCTGAAAGGAAAGGAAAATTCTGTTGTCTACCTCTGTAACCCCTATTTTCCAAAGTTTGAACAGTATTTATGCATCTCTCAGCTGAGCTGTATTTTTGGCACCAAAATACTGGATGTGGTTTGCATAACCACGCGTTTGCTTCAGTAGGTGCCTGCAAGCAAGTCGAAGTTATGGCTGTTTTTTCAAATGCAATTAATTCTAAAGTATTGTGCTAATTTTAAAACAACTCTTTAAACTGTGGAAAAAAAGCAACATTTTGTTCACTCCTGAGATGTACGTTGGGTCTTGGAGAGAATCAAATTAAAAATTGGTTTTCAGTTTCTAAGTGACGGAGCTACAATTACTTTTTCCTTTCCAATGAAAAACTATAACATTTCGTAGGAAAAACTGTAAGAAAACCTTTAAAAAAGATTTGAATGAAAAGTTTTGATTCACCGTCTTTTTCTCCTTCCCTTTGCTTAAGGTAACTACAGCTCAGAGAGAAACAGTAGTGGGGAGCTCAGTTTCTTTATCTATACTCCAGTGTTAGAGCCAAAACACGCTTGGAGATGTAGCAGCTAGTGAGTGGATAAACAAGTTGCTTCATGCTAAAAGCATTTGGTGCCCATGAGCATAATGATGCATATATAAGCAAGGACATGTTAGTATGTTTAAAATTGTGTCTGTAGTCATGTTGTCTGTTAAAGCAAAGGCATTCCAGACATGTAGTATGTTGAGGATCACAAACCTCGCTGCAAAACCAATGGCAGTCTGAGCTCTGGGAGCACACAGGTGTTTTTATAATCCCTCTCTTCATAGGCTACTTTCTTCCTTAAGCTGGACCTCAGGGCTAGCTAACCTTCCTTTTACAACTTCTCTTCCTCCCCTGAGGTTATCCCCATAGGTCGAAGAATGACATTTCCTCATGGTAACTCACAGATTTCTAAATGTGTTTTAGGGCTATTTGGAAATTCTTTAATGAATCAAAGTGTGTTGAAGTACTTCACTTTGGTTCCTCTGAAACAAGCTGGTGACTTTGAGAAGGAGGAAAGGCTGATACTCCAGAGCGGGAGGAAAGCAAGTATCCCATGTGAAGGCTTAAAGGGTTGCTATCTCCTGTTAAATCTTTTTATCAAGACCAAGCAGAGTGATCAGAAATGTTCCTGTAGCTTGGACATCTTTCAGATGCGCATCTGACTGCTACTGTGACAGCTGGAAATATCGACTCATCATTTTGCACTCTCTTGTGAGGTCTTCTGGTCCAGATTTCCTCCAGGCACCTCACTGAGGAACCTCTCCTGGAGATGCCCCTGTATGTTTGTGCTTCACGTGTGGGGAGGATCCTCTGTGTAAGCATGACGTGGCGTCGTCACACCTGGATTTTCAGAGAACAGGACCATTGTTTCATTGGTCACTGGTTAAAACTTTCAGAGTACCCACTGTGTTTGTCTGCCAGCATGGGAGAGCAGCTGGCAGGCCAGGGGTTAATTCTGGCTGCGCTGTGCAAGAAGCTGACTCTGATCAGTCTGCTGTCACAAGACTAAGTGGCCTCTGGCTTTCCAAGATGAAACAGGTTCCTTCAACATATTATAATTCTGACTGATTGAAGGCTGCTCTAAGTGGTTGAAGTACGGCTAAAAATTACAGCACTTGTCCCCAGGCTCTTCCATGTGAGCTTCCACGTGGGCTTTGTGCTCCTCATTCTCCCTGCCTCCCCTTGGGCTTTTGTGTCTTCCCAAGGTTTGTTTTTCCTGTCGATCTGCAGGGAAGCTGGGTGTTCCTGTTTGGTTCCTGTGCTGCCTATGGGGAGATGTTTGTGCTCCTGGAATGAGGACAACACAAGGTCCCACACCACTGCGGGTGCCCATGGCTGTGCCTGGGCCATGGCTGCTTGGTTTGCAGGGCAGATATCTCTCCTGAGTGCAGATGCAAGAGGAAGAGAACAAAGCAATTGCATTTGTCCATTTGCTAAAGAAAATCTAAGCGTTGTGCCATCTGTTCTGCAGCTACGTGAAGCCCAACGAGCTCTTTGGAAAAGGCAGAAAATATGTTCAGAATCTGGGGAAAAGATGGATGTGAAAACAAGTTCCTGAAAATTGTCAGGTGCTTGGATAACACCAGAACAAACCCAAAATAGCAAAACAACAACAACAAAAAAGTAGAAAGTATAAGAAAGAAAACTGCCTTAATGCAGGGAGTCAAATGCAAACCTCAATAGATTTTTCTCTCATGTCATCCCCAGGCCCTTCCATGTGTTTGTTCACTTCTTCACATTGATCCCGCTCAGGAGAGCATTTAATAGCTTAATAGGTGTGCCATGAGCCTGACGGGCTGCACCCGGCGGCAGTGGCCCCGTTCCCGCTGACAGAAGCGGGGCCTTGGGGTGAGGCCTGCCCGCGGCCGGGCCCGGCATACCCGCCTGCTGCCAAGAGCCCCAGCTGCGAGCCAGTGCACAGCTGGGCGTCGTTTTTCAAAAGCCAGGAAGGAGAAGTGCAGACTCTGTGAAAAATGATAAAATCTGGAAAACTTTTTAAAACAACTTTTATAGCTTCGTGAAATTCCTGCTTCCCCGGAGTCCGGATGAGCCCCACGGAACTCAAATTGCCTTCAGCTCCTCATCGCCGTGCAGCCACCGGCATGGGCTGATGGCAGGGCTGGCGGTGGGCACAGGGGGCTCTGGGGCAGCAGCAGGCTGGAAGGGAATATTATTCATTTCTGCAATCACTGCAGCGAGGGGATAGAGCATGTAAGGATGTATCCCTTCAGGCTCCTGCTTTGTAAGCTGAGAACAGCAGTGTGGTCGGAAGTGACTGATGGTGAGAGCTGCTTGGAGGGTGAGGCTGTGCTGGTGGGAGAAGAAGCGTATCTCATGATTCCTGCTTTGAAATCTCCAGGTTTGGCCTTTGGGAGATTTGGAGATGATTTCCTATCTCTGCCACAGAGCTCCTGTTTGTCCCCAGGCAAGTCATCCGGTTTTCCTGCACCCCAATTATCCTGTAAGGGAGCAGGGATTGCTTTCCTCCAGCACGGTGCTGTGAGGCTCTGTAGGGTTTGCAGTTACCATAGAGATGAGGAACCTAAATAGAATTTCAGACCTGTTGAAGGAGAGCTATGAAACCTGATGGTGTTACCAAAAGAGCAGCTTGGCTCTGGCCATATTGCGTGGGGCAGCTACAACAGGTTGTAAAACTGTCACAGTAGGTGTAAGCACTGTGAAACCAGGGTCACTTGGAAATACGGACTTGTAAAAACAAAAAACGTACCAATATAAACTCAACCTGTAAATATGAAGTAATGTCACTGGTTAAAAAATAAACTAAAAGAGATTTTCTCTTTAGGATCATCTGGGCATTTTAATTTGACAAAATCTTTTGGTCTGGCAGGAGTCCAAGACCCAGAAGTCCAGACCTGCTTCTGTACTTTCTGGGGCACTCTGGGGTTTCTGAGGTTCCTCTCTGTTTGTATTAAAGGTCTTTAATTTGCTATGAGATGTCAGCTGGAGAAGGAAAAATATGGAGTTATTCTGCAATTCGTTGTAGGCAGAGGGAGGCAGGGGAAATCACGCTTTAATTCAATTGATACTCCTCTCTTACTCTTCATTAAGAAATGAAGTGACAACTTTCAGATGCTCCTTTCTGCACCATTGTTTTCCTATGTCTTTCTCATTCATGTTAGAAAAGAAATATTTCATGCCTTCAGTCTCTCTGCTGAAATAAGAGTGGTTTTAGAGGTCCTGGTCATTCCCACTCAACTTTTATGGGAACACTCTAGTTTGGTTGTATTTGCGGAATCCAGTGTTTTCAATGCAGCTATGCCACTGACTTGTATAACAGAATAACAATGCCATCTGTCTTGTCTTTTTTTATCCCATCTTCAAACATCACCACCCCCCCTATCTGAATTCTTGAAGTCCCAT
>JANHGO010007976.1:0-48632 GCA_024606505.1 Aquila spilogaster | reverse complement strand
AGGAAGGAAGGAAGGAAGGAAGGAAGGAAGGAAGGAAGGAAGGAAGGAAGGAAGGAAGGAAGGAAGGAAGGAAAGCAACAAATGAAAGAAATAAATGAAAGAATAACATAGCACTAGGAAAAGTCAGTGTTTACATCAAAATCAGCGTAGAGCAAAAATTTCTGAGTCCTATTCCTAGAATTTAAATAGGAGGAAGACTGAAACAACTATGATATTTCTAATGCTGACATTTTACATCATGTTCAACTCCTGTTTCCAAAAGCTCAACTCTTGACTTTTGTTAAAGAGTTGATCAAGTGGTCATTTTTATCAATACATTTTCCTGTGGTTTCATTGTTAACACCGTGTAACCAACTCCTAAAATTTTGTCATAGTTCAAGCAGCACTGTTTCCTTGGCCATGCTAATTGGATTCAGGAGAATACAGGGAAATCTCTGGTCATTATGAGGAGAAAAATTGCAAGCTTTACTTATTACCAAAATAAAAGAGAGAAAGGCCTAACTAACTGGAGCATAGCTGAAAAGCAAACTATGACAACACTAAATTTATCTTTAATATCTCATGATTTTTAAAGTCATTTCAATTCTGAGGGGAGCACAATTCTTGTGTCCAAGTATGAGAGGTTGGTAACCCTGTGAATGTGTCCCAGGAGTGATGAATATTATTCAAACATCAGATGACTGTGACACTGCAAAACCCTCGAGTAATTACAATCCACAGGATTACATTTTTAAGCAAGCTGTTTCTGTTGTAGTCCTGCCACTTCAGTCAGGATGTGCTCCACAACTGGAACAGCTTGCACTGGGTTAGCCCCCTGGGAAAGTTCTCATTTACAAAACCCTGTTTAGAAAAATCAAATCTATTTAAAGGCATTACACTATAAACATAAACTCCCTAATGAGCTGTAGTGAAATGGCTCTAGGCTATAACTCGCTAAGTTCAAATGATTTAGCCATTTTCTGCCATGTATTATTTTCATTTAATCTGTATCACAACGGTTGTAAAGAGTGCAGCTGTTCAAAGTGAGACTTAAAGTTTCATCTCAAGCACAAAGTCTAGTCCAATTGTTCTCCTCTCTACAGTGCTTAGTAAAGACTTGTTAATTAATAGACTGAACGATTCCCAATTTATATTTTCTTAAAAGAAGTCAAAATTTTGAATAGAACTATTGATGCTAAAAAGATTGTGCTTGAAAAATGGGTACTTAGAAGTTAAAGAATCACCAGGAAAAAAAGATGGAAAGAAAGAATTGGGAAGGAGAGAAGGAAGAAAAAAGAAATCCACCAAAAATTCACTCACCTGTGCCCTGGTACAACAGTCTGTGCTTTCAGGTTCAGATCTTCACCCCTTTGTGAACACAGTATCTGACCAGGCATGCAACCTGAGGGTACAACTAACCTTTCTCTGGCCTACTTTTACATCTGCTGGCTTCAGTAGAGTTACTTCTTAACTATACTCATGTAAGAGGGTAATCCCTACCTCTTTTGAGGCAGTCCAATCTCTTTGAGCAGCAATTAATTCCTACTGTGTTGAATTCTTCCTAGTGGATATTTGAGAAATCCCATCTATCATCTTTGTGTAGAAGCATAGGAAGCAATGGAGGATACACAGATACTCTCAGAGAAAAAAAATAGAATTAGATGGAGAATGTACAGATGAATAATATCCATTTCCTACCACTCTTTGAGAGAAGACCATTCTGTTAAGTGTAGACATTGGTTTGCCTCAGGTTAACCTTAAGTAACAGAAATATCAACTTCTGAGTGATTTATTACCTAATTCTGAAATAAAATAGTGGAATATAACATCAGCACTCTGTACCATTGGCTCTTTTCAACACTAAGTGTCAGTATTCAGAAAATGCAAATCTGTAGCTGTTAGAGAACTCAGGATTTTGGTCTGGTCAAAATCACTTTGCATGTTTAAACATTAAAAAGTAGTATTCTGAAATGTGTAAATGTTAAAACCACAACTTCCATGTAGTAATGGAGAATAAATATAGCAAACCTGGCCTATTTAATAAATGAAATGGTATAACGTTAACTGGAAGACGGGGATTACATTCATTTAACTGCTTCCTATTTAAAATTATTATTAAAAAAAATAAAAAATTATGCTGATAGAGTTTAGAATACCCTAATAAAAATAATTTAAAAAGTAAGTATTAAAAAACAAATTTACCTTTTTTTTTTTACTTCTTATTAATAGAAAGATTTGGTTTATGAAGATATTCTCTGTACTTACACTGGGACTTTATACTGGAACACAGCTTCAGATGAAAAGCTTAGCAGGAAAACAGGTCAACTGAAAAGGAGGTTCGTTAAAAATGGTGGTTACATTTTTTTATCTCAAATGCAAGGCAAATACAACTGTAATGGTGTTTGAACCCTTTGTATAAGGATTGTTTCCAGTTGCTAGCAGTGTAAAAGATTGAGCTGTGAATGAGGATATGACCTAAGATATACTGCAACTTGTATTCTTTGCAGAAGAAATTAACACTTCCTGATCTTCACGTATTTTCTTTGGTTGTTTGCCTATCATTTCATCACGCAGCAAACATATGTAAAAGCAGTACTGTTCTGGTGACATAGGTTCCTGTGCTGAATAGAATGCAAATATAAATAAGTTCAGTGTCCCAAACACAATCCTTGAAAGAAGTTTTATCACAAAACCACTATACAGCTTAACAAAATGTGCAGTTCCGCTATTGAGTCTGCTAGTTGTATTACATACCAGTACTGATCTGAAGACCAGATCATTGGCTATAGCCCAGCAGCACTCAGTGCTGTTCTAGCTGCAGGGCACAAAGGCATCTCCAAGCCAAGTCTGCACTCACTCTCCACTAATATTTTGGAGATCCTTCTTCAAATTCGCCCCTTGGCAGAATCTAAATTAATATAAGGGATCAACAGCTCTAGGAAGGCAAGCTTGAGCCCAGGGATGAGTTGTGTATGAGAAAACCCCAGACACACCATGTTTCAGTTGCAAGGGTAGCTTTAAAACAACTTGATTACATCATGAGCACAGTAGCATTGTAGCATTTGGAACAGCTTCTTCCATAATGATTTAAAATTGAGGATTCCTCTACCCACTCCTCCAGTGGCTTGCCAAGCAGGAATTAGCATAGCTCTGCAAGGATACAGAGGGACAAAGGTACCTCAGTGTACTTGAGATTCAGACAGGAAGTCTGGGCGTTAGGGAGGTTGGGTATTACATGGTTCTCCTGCCAGTGTGATTAACTCCATAATTCAAGAGTACTATATTCACACTTACCAAGGCAAAATTGGACTTTTTACTTCACTGTGATGTAGGACCAAAACACATGAGCTAATTTTAATGAGCTTGCTTGGGTACACAAGCAGAACTTAGTGCCCCTTAATTATCAGGCCTAGCTTTTCCTGTATAAAATTAGCCCATGCTGTGTTCTGCTGCTACTGACTGATACTTGAGCCAGATCTTGTGTAATGTAATGTAATATGGACCTCGGATAAAGAGAGCTTCCGTGACCTGCTTCCAGATGATGTAAAACAGTACAGTTTCACTGAGGTAAATTAATAACTGAAACACTTGGCTTATGAGTGCTTTGACCAGGCAATCATTCCTTAATTTTATTTATTTAATTAGAATCAGGCAGTGCTAATGAGACTATAGCCTGGGGATTAGGAAATGCCTTTTCAGAAAGGTATGCTGAATTGAAGAGAGATGACTGACATACTAAATGTACAAAACCTCAGCGGAACATGCTGACTAATTCCATCAGATTAATGAACTGAGAACCACTTGGCATGTGCTCCAGATAACATTGGACAATAGCAGTGACCATTGAGAAAGCAATACGTCTGAAGCAACAAAGTAAGGAGTTGGCCTCTAATGTGTGTTACTGTGCTCAGATACACTTGTTCATACTTTACTCAGAGGCAAACCAACAAATATTATTTAGACAGTTTTTTTTATTATTATTATTTACGTAAGTACACAGCCTGTTGTTTCTCCTTCCTGCAAGTGAACAAATTTAATTTCATTCTCCCAGGATAAACATGTCAGCTATGCTGTTATTCATTTCCCAAAAAATCTGGTTTTGGAATACAATTGCTTGGATTTTGGAAGAGCATTGCTTGCTCTACCATCATTGTTGGACACAAGATGCAGTCATAGAACCCCTCCATTGGATGTTTATCCAGTAACTTAAGTTAGAAGTGACTAATAACTAGATAAAAGAAAACTGACATTTTCACACAACTACACACTAGTAAAAACAGTTGGGGAACTAATAAAAACAGAGATTTTGATCCTATGTTCAGATAAAACTTGAAAGAAGAAAATTAGTATCAAAAAGTCCATAAATGAGCTATTTCAGCTTATAATGGTTAAAGTTTGTTTCTGAGTTCCTTACATGCCTCCCAGACTCAGCTGGAAATGAGTATGTATGTCATGTACTTCTAGGAATTGACAGCAAACTCTATAGCACTTAGGATTACATAGGTATGAAAAGGCATTGCATCCAAGAGTAGATGTTCCTTACAATGCTTGCAAGAATGTCTAAGAAGCAATGTACCAGCATAATGATTATCATTGTAATGCTTCTAGTAAGAAAACTCTAGTGCAGTTCAAACAAGATCACATATGATACAACCATTTATAGAGGTGAAATATATTTTACTATTGCAGTGCTCATCACAATCATCACACTCTAGAACACATAGAGAGAGAACAGCTACACTACAGCTCCTTTTGGCCCTGACTTCAGAAGTGCTGTGACTTGTGGAGTTATCTGATTATCCTTTAACTTCTTAGATGACTTTGTTAAGTAATTTATTGACTTCATCTCATTGGCCATCTCAGTCTAGACTATCATCCAGCAGTTTCCACTCAGCACATGCTTTCCCATTCATATTTTTGAATTATTTAGAGTGAGCTCCCTCTGCGCTACAAAGTACTTCCAACCTGGCTCTTACCTCTGTGATTCACTCAGCATTTTCACCAGCACATTCCAAGGCTTTGTGGAAGAGTTCATAAAAGAGCACTCAGATACAACCTCGCTGTAACTCAATTAGTCAACTCAGTAGATGTACAAGAGACAGGATGAGTTAATCTCACGAGTTTCTTCAGTGATTACAGCACTTCTTAAAGCTGATAAACACTGACATTTACCCTGTCACATTTCTTGTGTCTTGGACTTCTTGAGTCACATCTTCGGGTTTTCAGAGTTAATATTCACCTACAGTACAAATGCCAAGCTAACAGTAACTGAGTTAAGATGACAATGATTTGTTAATAAGACAGAAAATGGATTATGAAATGTAGGAGGAAACACATTCACTGTTAAACAATGCGTTTTGGTTTTGAAGGGTTAAGTTTATGATGGATTTCTTCATGGTCACCAAGCTCATCTACACTCATTCAGTAGAAGATGAGCATTGGGATCATTTGACAAGGAGGATTAAGCAGAAAAGATGTTACAAGTGAATATTGACTAACCATGCCTTCCGCACATGGCATGACAATCCTGAAGACCTGAAGCTAAGACAGTTGTAATTATTGTGCTGTGAAAGTGGCCTTGCTGTTATCTCAGGGACCACCGTCAATGAAGGCAACTCTGTAGACCATGGTCATCTACAGTGTAGAGGGCTTCATCCATCCCTTCTACAATGTGCGTCAGTAAAATTCAGGCTCCTTGTCTCCAGTCCTTCAGGGCTGGAGTCTCACTCTCTCACTCCACATACACTGCAGGCAGCCAGCACTGCGTCTCTGCCTCAGCTGGAAGCCAGAAATTTACGGGAGGCAACATACAGGGCAGTGTAAAGAAACCATAGGTTAAATTTAGCAGAAAGCAATTATATTTGCACTTGTTCTGAAGCTCTGACATTGTCCACCCTCATCTAAAGTTAGCCAAAGCCAGTGATTTTGGATCCTACTTAAACCATATAAGGCATAGAAGCCCTCACAGGCCTTGCCCCTGGAATATATAGGCTGCAGGAAAGGGATAAGACAGAGACAGCTAGCAAGCAGGCTGGATGGAGACTGAAGCCAGGTACTGGGGTGGTCTTACTGCAAGGAAGGGGATCAAGTGCTGCCTGCCAGGATGCCTGTAGCAGGGAATTGATTCCAATGAAGGTTCTATTCTTCAATAAGACCTGTTCAAAGGAGTTTTGAAAATAAATTAGAAACATGACACTGAAGTATGTAGAGCCGGAGTAAACCTTCTGTGTCAGATAATTTTGTTGCAAGCACAGTGAAAGAAAAAAAGGACTTGATAGTTAACATCTACTGAAAAACACATCTTTGACAAGTAATTTGAGCCAGTGTAACGTTACTCAGCAGGAAATCAGGAAAAGTCATTATTTGCCAAAACAAATCTTTTAAAATCTGATAATATTTAGGAAATAAACAGCTCAATCAACAGACTGAAAAATGTTCAGGCGATTTCCTTTCCTGAGATGGTATTGGGCAATATGGAGAGCACATAAGGTGCTGCCGTTGGGAAAAGACATCCCCCAGCGCATTCCCTTGCTCTGATTGCTCTTAGGGAAAAAAATGTTCCGTGGAGACCATGAGTGGGCATGTACCACGCATATATCTTCTGCACACAGTTAGTAGTTTGGCATCTGCGTTGCTGAACCAGAGGATTTGACCTCTGCATTTTTCGATGAGATGAGATACTTATCCTGTTGTGAAGTTCATGCTCTAATCCATTACTTCTAATGAGTTAACTCAATTGTAAATGATATGATACAAATGATGATTGCAGTTAATTGAAGGCAGAATCCTTTACTACTGTATGAATCAGCAGTGGAGGAGTCAGAAGGGATTCTGGTTCTGATTAAGCTCTGATTTTGGCCAAAGGCTTTCAATAATCTTTCCTGTTTTTTTTTTTTTTTTTTTTTTTTTAATTTGAATTCTAACCAGCACCTGTTAGATAATAGAAGAGACTAAAACCACATTCTAAAACTCTTTAATCAGCAAATAAGCTAGCAAAAAGATGTGAAGTCCTGAAATTGCTCTCCAATCAGAATATCTGTTACTATCAGAGCAGAACTATCTGCTCTTGCCTCAGGCTCAGGAAGAAGAGGAAACCTTTAGATTTTGTCTTTTTCCTGGGTATGGCTATGATCAAAGAAAGGTGATATTAGATGGTTTTCCTGAGTCCTTCAGAAAGAATAAAGCAGTCTTATTTTTAACTATAGCAAGAAGTTCTTACCTTGTATCTCAGCCACGGCACATCAGAATTTAGGAATGCAAATTTCTGGTAAGGGAAATGTCTTGAGCCAGAGCAAAGGGAGCAGGGCAAAGGGCCACTATTCTCTTCTCCGGTGTCATTCAGCATTTTAATTTTCATCACATCCTTCTCTGGAACATTTTTTTTTTAATTAAAAAAAAAAAAAAAAGATTTGATAATCTCTATGCTTCTAGCTTTCATTGGGCAAAGTCTTGCCCTATGATTACAGGAACTGAAATCTTCCTGAAAATGGAAGTGCAAATTCATAGCCCTCTGTCCTGTCATTAAAGGTGAGAAGTTGGATATAAGAAAAGTGTCCCTTCAATGTTGTAGCAACTAATTCCTAAAACAAAATGTATGCTTTCTGTATAGGGAAACAGAAAGACAGCTTTGAGATTGCATTTGTCTGAGTGGAATCGTGTTCATGACTTAAAAATCTTTACATACAGATTCTGACATTTATCAGATGACAAAGTATAATACAATCTCCATTACCCTATGCTGCATATTCTAAGGAAAAATTTCAAAGCCAGGACAATATAAGATTATATACTGCAAGCCTTCAAACAAAGCCTTTCAGCATGCAATTTCAGATTAACAAATTGCATGCAACTTCCAGAGGGGAAGGAAAATAGATACCAAAGGATTCATGACAATATAGCAGAAAGCAGACATTTGTTACTCCACTGGGGCTAGTGAATGCCTCCAGTGCATCTCTGCACAATTGTTCTCAGGACCTTTTGTTATTTTGTTTTATAAATCCTGGGTGTTTTTCAGAGACAGAGGCTTTGGAGAGGGGAGCCTGCAAACAGATAATCACAAGACCAATTCAGCTTTAGCTACACGTATGTTGAGCTCCATGATATTTACAATAGCAGCAATCTGTTTTCATGACAGCATGTTTTTTGTAAATCCAAAGAGATAAACTTTCTCAGCTATTTATAAATCAGATGCTTACATTATGATCTCCTGCCAGGAACTCTGTTTTCTGTTGAACTTTGCTGTGTTCAGTTTGACAAATCTGTTT
Organism: Aquila spilogaster; assembly: GCA_024606505.1. NCBI lineage: Eukaryota > Metazoa > Chordata > Aves > Accipitriformes > Accipitridae > Aquila > Aquila spilogaster. The sequence continues at coordinate 40,389 of JANHGO010007976.1, read as the reverse complement.
GTTACTGTAGTGCCAAAGGTGAGAAAAATATACTGGAATCCCGTAGGGAAGATGGAATAGCTCTTTGTGGCTGGAACAGTGGTGTCCTGCCACTGTTGGGGTAAAGGGAAGTCAAACACCTTGGTCTGAACACAGCTATGAGCCAACACTCACAGACTGTTGCAGATCTGCCACTAACTTCCTGGGTGGTCTTGGAAGAAAGGTTTGCTTTGATAAATTAAATTAATATTGCAAACTCTTAGTTTGGTGGTCCTCTATTGGACAGTATATGTATTTAAGAGAATTGTATTTAGCATTTTTCCCATTCCTTAATTTATTTTTGCTGTGCATTGTACAGTAATGTACAGCAAAATTGGAAACAAAAAGCAAGCTGGGTTTCATAGTTGCAGGAAACATGACAATAAAAGAGAAATACGATTGGTTTTCAAGGAGCTCAACAATCTGTTACACTATTCTCAAGATGTAAAATCCATAGTTTAAGTGAAAAATTTCTATCACATCATTTATATGTTGAACAACAATTTGTATTGTACGATTCCTACGTATTGTATAAGAAGATAACAGATTTCATAGTGTGGCTATTGGGAGCTTTTTGCAGAACAATTTATACAATTCTTGGGCTGTTTATGATTTCTAGGTTGAACATTTCAACCCGTATGAACAGAAATTTCAAGTCATTTTTGCTTGTGTTGATAAGAATATAAGACCAGTCATATTCGATGAGATGACAGGTTCATTTAGTTCAGTGGTCAGCCTTTCATTGTTATCAGAAGTGGATGGCTGGTGAAAGACTCAAGTGAAGACAAAGCACACAAAACAAAGAAGATATGTGTGTTCAATTGCATAGGCACTGAGACAGTAAACACAATAACTAAATGCTGGTCACAAAGCAGAACCTCAGACTACACACTAGGATTCCTTTAAAAGTAGGAAGGTACATGAACATAGGTAATGAGGATGGATCTGGGCATTTTTTTAAGCATTCCCATATTTCAGTAACTTACAACTGGTCTTTGAATATTGACAGAGCTGAGTCTGGGGTTGGAGCTTGACTTTTATTATGGCACAATTTGCCATGAATTGCTAGGCTGTGTTGAGTTCTGAGCACTAGAAATCTCGATTGCACTTCACATTATGCTCAAATTGCATAGCATTCCCTATGCTCCCAGCAGTCTTCTCAAAATCTTCCATCAACAACCCACACATATCCTCTTTTCACATCAGATACAGAGAAAAAAATCTTTCCTTCACTTTCTTTCACTCTAGCTTGCATTTTGCAGCTACTAAAAGACCCTCTGAAATGCTTCAGTTGTTACTTACCCTTAATCCACAGCTCTCACCTACACCTTCACAAGCCTGAAAAGAAGGTCCCACAAAGATCTGTATTAGTCATAAAACCTATTACTTGTTTCCTGAACATCACCTACCTTCTGTAGGGCAAAGAGAACGGTTTTAGTGCAAAAGGAATGATTGTACCTTAGAAGATAATTTTCCATCACATACATAAAGATGAGGAGGAGGGGAGAGCTGTGGGTCAGGAATTAAGGCATTGACATTTGTGTCTCTCTGAGTGCCAACCTCATTGATAACTGAGTTAATAAAGGTAGAGTATATCTAAATGTAACTAGAAGAGTGTGTAGGCAAACTGCCCTTTTACTCCAGTGGATGACACAGTGCATGCTCTAACATTGCATGCAAAAGCAGGGAATAAATGATTGATTGATTGATTGATTGATTGATTTACAATAACTGCAAAGATATAGAATGAAAGGGATGTTTCTCAAATTTTTTTTTTCAGCTGTTTTGTGGTAATTTTATAAGATCTCTGTTTTTCCACATAGGACTTCTTTGGGGTCTCCCTTTTTACATGTAGTTCAGAATGTTTACTGTAGTACAAAGAGTTTTGTACAGTACCACTGCACTGATGTTAGTTAGACAGGAGGACTAGTGTCCAGTACTAGTTCTGCCCTCAGCCTGATGGATGTTTCTGAACATATAGCTTAATTTCTCATTGCCTTAGTTCTAGCCAGAGAGCAATGATACATTGCTTGAAAAACTCCTTACACACACTCATAATAGGAGAAGATACTCTCCATGCCTCAGATTCATGTCTATTTTTAATTAGCCAAATACAGCAAGGAAGGCTGAAATGATGTGATTGTAAGTAACAGCATGGTTAATTGATGCAAACAAACAACAAAATCCATGCACTAGCTAAGAAAATTATATTTTCTCTAAATTTTTATAGATTTGTACTATGATTTTCCACTGACTTTAAAAAAGGAATGTTATCAAAATACTCTAATTGGCACACTTAATAAATCATGACCTACAAAGCATAAAGCATACTTTAAGGACTATCCGCCTGTTAGTATTTCCAAGTATGAGCCCAGAGCATGCCAGAAACAAATGGAAAATTATTGTAATCAGATCTTTAAAAATTGTATTAGACTTTTTAATGAACAGTTTAGTGTGATACGAAATTACTTTAAGTCTGAAAAGTGTTGAGAGGCAAACGGAAAGCACAGCATTAATTTAGTTCAACTAAACACTGATTAAATACTTTTATCCTGTACTGAAATACTATGATTATGCAATTATAAAAAATAACTTAAACAATGATTCTGAATTACAATAATGATAATTTTATTGAAAATAACATTTGCTTACTCATAAATGTTTTGAATAGTCACAAGCAATTAGTCAAAGGTGAACTTTGAGCAATATAATTTCTCAACAACAGCTAAACTCGTACTTCAAGCCTGCCTTAAACTCCTCCCAAATACTATGAGTGGTCTTACAGCTACAAGTTTCAGCTTTATACAGAGCACTAAGGAAATGAGACCCTATTGCTTTGCTAGTCCCTTGTGGGGTTGCATAGGGTGAGCAGGGGATGTCCACCTCTAGAGGGACACATGGCAGACTTTTAGTTACCATTTTCTCATCAAGGGACATGCAGTGTCTCTCATTACCCAGAAGAGCAGGAAAACTGCTCTGTGAGGACACATGTATATATGTAAATCCCCCCCAAAGTAAATGGCTGTTGTATTTGAGTTCTGAATACAGACTCTCATGTTTCAAATGTAAAGGCCTGCCTTTAGGAGTTGGACTTAATGATACCTACAAACCTTGAACTTCATTTAGCCTTCTAGTATGAAATGGGTAGATGTGCCTGAATTATCATGAGATTGTCAAAGATTCAATCTCATTTGATAAAGCTGTATTTTCCAAAGGAGAAGAGAGGGTATTGCACAATCTGGATGCTATCTAAGGAAAAATGAAATACTTCAAAACAGAAACATCAAAAGACTTTGAAACAAAAACAGCTTCTCCTAATCTTGCATCCAGGGTATGTACTGACTTTGCAGAATAACTACAATTATTTCTAAATGATGTATGAAATGAGTAATGCCTACCTAGAGACTACAACTATTGCATGCAATCACTGTCTGGCTGTGAAATGTGCTGTAATATTATGCTTAGACATGTCCATAAAAACAAAAAAAGTAAATCAACATACCATTCCCAGCATTTCTAGATGTTTTTATTCTCCTCCCCCCCACCCCTCACTTCTACTGCACCATTTCTATGCTTTTCCCCACATTCCAGGGCTAGAATGCTCTCCAGCTCCCCACTTGCTACAAAAAGCACTCAAGATGAAGAACAGCTACAACTCACAGGTGTTTCCAATGGGCTGGCTGTGCAAAGTTCATCTGTTGTGAAAAGATAACAAAAATACAGTTAGGAACAGTATTCATTCATTCAAAGGCACTATAGAAGTGTTTTAACGTACGTCTAGATCACACTAGTTTTTGCTTAAATCTCTGATTACTTAAGAATTATGCTCCCCATGCAACACCAACTACAGCAATGAGTCTGCAAAGAATTCCGTGTACTTTGTTAACCTCATACAAATCAACTTCTGTTAACCTCAGTGGGACTATTCATACACATAATCTTTTGAAGAATTAGGTTTTGAAGTGTGTGTGCTTCGAGACAGATGAAGGGATATGGAACCACGTGTATGATTTTGTAGGATTCTTCTCATATTAAAAATCTTAATAGTTGGCTGATGCAACAGTTATGAAAGGCACAAAGATGAACTTTAGGTTACCCATCCACTTTGAGAAAAAGGTGAAACTAATTTTTACAATTCGTATCAGAAAATACATGCTACTGTAGTTTAATTTTCTAATTCCTTTTTAAATCAAACATCTCTATTCAGACATAAAAAAAACCCCAGCTTTTATTAACCACACTGCTCAAAGCCAAGCTGATGTGAAAATGTTGTGCGGAAATATACTGAACCTTACTTTACGCACATCAAATTAGTAACATTTGGACTTCCTATATTTGAAATCAGATATTCCAGAGAGAACTTTGACCACTTCTTCCGAGGGTCCAAGTACTATGTAATCACAGTAAACGTGGTGTAGACACTGTAATGTGCTCAGCACTTCCTTCAAATTCTAAATATGGTCAGACAAAGCAAGTTTGATTAAATAAAAGCTTGGCAAAAGGTATTTTGTAAGAATCAAAACATTTTGCAAGAATGTTTCACTTTTGGGGAAAGTCTCTGTCAGAAATGCTGGTTGCTTGTTAGCTGGGAGATAAGGAGAAGCACACACAGCTGCCACACACATCTTGTATCGCTGGAGAACTGTGCAAAGTTGCTCTGTGCAGTGTACCCAGGAAAAAAATCCTTCAATTTCCTGAATGAGGAGGAGGAAAGCCAAAAAACTGTGCCTGAAATGAAGTGGAGCAGACACTTGAATCTGTGCGCTCCACCTCCTTAGATGGTGACAAAACCCCTCAGAACATATGTATTTACAAGTTTGTTTTTGTAAAAAAAAAAATCACAAGTACTTTCTCTCAGTTAAGAAAATAAAAAATAAAAATCAAGGTATCCTAATTATTATATAAATGAACTTCATCTTTGCCACCCAAGCGCCCTCATATGCAGCCAACTGCATTCAAAAATATTCAAGGATTGGCGATATGGTTTGCATTTACATATAATCATCAGATTTCGAGGTCATTTGCTGACAAAGATGTAGTTTGTAAAAGAGTGTAAAGGCATATGTTGATACACCATATGGTTTTGTACTGGAGCTCAGGATCCCTGAATGGATTCTTAAAATAACAACTTGACAGCGTAATAACTGTTAACCAACAGTGTAGCAAGGGAGCATGCTTAATGAAAATGTGAATATATCCACAGAGATTTCTCTTTGATCCTGCCTTGAAAATGAGTTTTTAAAATGAGCTTCCAAGTCACTGATAATGTTCTTAAATTTCACTCCAGTGACTCTTTAGTTCTTAAAAAAATGGCTTCAGTTCTAGGCATGTGGAAAATACTTGCTTTTGCTCAGTGGTTATAGAAAATATTGGCAATTGTTCTATGCATAAAGTAATCCTCAAGTGCAAAAAAAAAAAACAACAAAAGAATAGCAGAAAAAAGCAGGAACCCCACCAGACATACAATCAGCTGCCAAACACACTGTCTCCCTACATGGTGGGGTTGCCATCTATATCGGCAGTCATGGGGACTTTGCTCAGAGATGGAGGGAAGTGGAAATGTGAAGGAGCAGGGTGTGTGTCAGTGCAGGACAGTAAATGATAAACTGTGTGGAGAACGCAGGACCACAGTCAGGGCCCAGCAATGCCATAGTACAGGCAAAAGCTGATTTTGTGGTTACAGAGCAGCACGCAGAAATGATCGCTAAAACTGTGCTTATCCTCCCGCAGTGTGGCAGAGCTGAGTGCCTGCAGCATGACTGCCCTAAGAGCAGCACAGGCTGAAGGTAACTAACAGCCTCATTAGACAAAAAGGAACACGAAGCAAGAGAAAATAAACAAAACTCAGCTGTCAGAAACAAAACCACCTTCCCCCTTGTCAATTCCCAATTGTTTTTTTTTCATCCACACCTAATTAATCAAACAAATTCCTAGAAAATGACAGTTAATTAGGAGGTCATGGAGCACAAGTACCTGCATGGTGAAGAAAGCAGGGATTTTCCAAGGCTGTGCATGAGGTGTAAAGTGTGTTTTTTAATATGATATGCCTGTGGCATGGATGTTCAAGTGATACTTTCTAAGACTCACGGATGAGGAGCAGAAGGCTGTGGTATGCCAACAAAATATCTACAGAAACATCCTTATTATCCCAAAACTCTGCATTAACTGCTTCAAGTTGGGTCAAGGGTTGGGCAAATGTGATCTTCAACAAAGATCACTATTCTCCAGTGCTTTAGAGGTGCAAAGTCAAAACTGTGTCTGAGTGAAAGTGGACATACCAAGATTGCATGCAGTTAGGAAGATATTCACTTTGCTTAATTTCAGGAATTTCTCTTGGTTGCTTACTTTGAAGGTCAGTCTTTGCTCCTGGTGAGACAGATGCCCAGTGTCTCAGAGAGATGAACCTAGGTGCTCTCAGTCACTTTCTGAAGGAGCCCTGCTTTCCTCACTGACCACTGAGATATTCTCAAGGACTACCAAGACCTGGTAGACCTTGTTTTCTGTTCTGTTTTCTGTCTTCTTCTGCTGTTGCCTTTCATTAAATTTTTTCCTACACCTTTGTTCCTTCCTTCTTTGGCAGCCATCCCAGAGTAGGGCAGCACCTGTGACACATGCAGAGGTTGCTGTCAATGTCTATTTGCACTGGCACTGAAGTCACACAGCACCACTGAGACGGCACACTCTGCAAGACAGATGCAGTGTCTTATCAGGAAGCATGTGATAAAGTAAACTGCTTTAATAAAAAAGCTATGGGCAATTATTTCTCTTTTTGCTTATTAGAGTGACAAACTTGGAAGAAGTCTCTCAGAGAATAATTTAGTTTAGTGAGTGGGATATCTATGGAGATTGAAATGAAAATTGGGAGATGATAGCTTAGTCTGTGGGAGGATGTGTCACAGCGTAGACTTGTGCAGAGAAGCCACAGACCAGAACAAAGTTCTCTGGCCACTGGCCTGGCCTCACTTGCTCTTCTTCCTTCTGAAGAAAGATTCCTCTCTTCTATGTCGATGAAGGTTATTTGGTCAGTCAGCTGTGATTGAACTAAAGGCCTAGTGTGATTTAATAAGATATTTTCTGAAAGTTGTTTTAGGAAGAGAATGCCCCAGATAGTAATGAATGTACTGGGCAATGGTTAACTAGCTATCCTCCCACTAACAACTGTATCTCTGTCCATCTTCATTTGGACCCAGTTTCTCTACTATATGAAAAAAAAACCCTGTCCTGGAAATAACATTCCTGTCAGAGTGTAAATATTTCTACTCTGCCCTTGTGCCTGTGATATGCAGGCAGATCATCTGTGGTCACAGAGATACATCTAAAGATGTATCTCTGATGATGAAGAAAAGCAACTGTGAAATGAAAGACCATTGTCAGTAAGCTGAAGATCTCTCTTGTGGTATCTAAGCCTCTACTGGAATATTTCTAAGCAGAATCATGTATTGGGAGTCACAGCCCACTCTGCTTTCATGAGTATTTACCATGTTGAATCCTGAAATCTAAGTACTATATTTTACAGTTGACATGCAGATAGTGGAAAGAGTTTGAACTAAATGTAAAGAGGCCACTGGATTCCAATAAAAACATTCTTCTCTTTTTCATGAGTAGACAAGCAAAGACTTCCCATATCTAGCTTTTCTGACTGGAAACAGGACCCAGCTTTCACATTTTTGTGTTCCTGTGTCTGGCACATACTTCGAAAGTCTGTAACATTTTTATCCCTTGTGTTGAAATTTATCAGTCCCCAGAGGTGATTCAAAACAAAGTTGTCTTGGTAAAGAGCTACAGGTTATTCCAAAATTTGACAAAAAGAGCATCAAATTTCAGCCATAATCTTCAACAAAATAATCTATTTTACAAAATGCAGTGTTTTCTTTTGAAGGCTGAATCATCTTGGCTGGAGCTATACCCTAAAACAAGAGCCTAAGGTGCCTTTCTTGGCTCTGCCATTGGTTCACTCTTCATCTTTTAGCAAGTCATTTAACTTTCCTGTGCTTTCATCTTCTCCATCTGTGGAGATGTGAATTCCACATATTAACTATTTAAAGTGGTAGTCAAATTGGTAAGTAATGAGCAAAACTTGTCCAAAGATTGTTAATTAATCTTCCTATTGTCCAAGAAAGGTCTGCTGTTCAAACCAGTTACGCCAGAGCCAAGCAGCAAGAACAGCAACAAACTGGAAAAGATCCTCACATCCTAAAAGAGATCTCACGTCAAATGTTTTGATGAACTTTCTCACAAAGGAATATAATGTGGCTCCTCTCCTGTCAGTGCCCTGAGAGAAGATGACGTGGATGAGGGAATACAGAGACCACATCCCTACTTCATTTGGTTCAAATTTCAGTGACTGTTATCTCAAACTATTATTAAGGTGGAGTTATTCTCTCCACAGGAGTGTGTAAAAAAATAAATAAAATATTTTCATTCTCACGTTATTCTTTGCTCTTTTATTTGTATGCTTTATCAAATCCCCTGTCTATTTTTAGCTTCTTAGCTACAGGCACTGCTACAGAATGGTTCGTTTTTACAGAGTTTCTAATGAATCTTCTCTATTCTCAGTTAGAGAACAGAAAAACAAAATTGCCAAAGATTATAAAAGAAATCAGGAGTCAAATTCAAAAATGGAGAAACCGATTGATAAACAAAAAGAGAGCCAGATACCACAAAGCCAAAAGGAATCCAAACAACATCCTTGCATCTGTATGTTTATGAATTTGAGAGGTGTGAAATAGCTAAGACTGAAATCTGAATAACATTAAATAGTACTAACTCAAAAAGCAACATCATAATTTACCTTTGAGAAGTAATATAAACACAGAAGTGTGTGATAAGCATCATTTTCCGTTGTACAGATGTTAGACTAACCACGTTAAAACGTTTCAGGTGATGAGCTGGTTACTGCTATATCACAAACCAGCCATTGCCCAGGCTCTTGAGAGCACTGCCAATTTTAAACTGAAGCATTTCCAGGCTATCAGCCACAACTAGAGAGAGAGTTTATTTTAATGCAGTTACGAAAGGAAAAAAGGTGACTAGTAGTTTCTTGGCTCCCATTTTTACAGACTAAAAGTAGGTCTTCTTCTACCACCCCGGGCCTAGCTCATCCTTAATAGTCAGTGGAGTATAGAGGTCATCTCACTCAAAAATGCTTTTGAAATTGGTTCCAGGACTCATTGGTAAGTAGGCCTGCTTCTTCTAGGTGGCTTTGAAGACCAGCGAGACTAGAGAGGGGAGGCCACCACCAGGCTGTTTTAACCAGCTGAGCTGAATCCTCATGGCACATTCCTTTCTCTAGCAAATGGCCCATGGCTGTGCTTTAGGAAGTAAAAGAGGCTGCTTAGCCCCAGCCAAATTCTGGAGGAACAGAAAGTTCTGGTTACCTGCTTTGCCAGGCTAAGCTCAGAATCGGTACTGGGTAAGGAGAAACCTACCTCGCCATAAGCAGGCACCCCATGCCTCCTTTCTTAGTGTCAAGGAAGACTGAGGAGGCACATGCCAGTCCAATCCTTGAGGTTTGTCTTTGTTCCATAGGGAAATGAGAGCAACTGTGTTTTACACATGGCAGTTAGGCTAGGCTAATAGGATTAAAAGGAATTACATTTTGGTTGGCTTGCACTTACAGATAACCATTATTCACACAGCAATAGTCTGTATTTTCATATTATATATGGAGTACACACAGATATTTTTAGTCCAAGCAAATTGTTTATTTGACAAAGAAAATTTGTTCTAGGTTGATCAAAACTATTCATAAAATTTTGCCAAGTGCAGTGAACAGTTTTAGCCAAAAAAGGTGGGGGCTTTTTTCTTTTTATGTTACAATAGCTCATTTCAGCTTATTTCAAAACAAAATGTTTTGTTTCAAAACAGTGATTTGAGATCAAAGATACCTAAATTGAAAACAAAAATACAATAAAAACAAAATAAAATTAAAAGACTCTAAACTGTAACATTTTTGGAGGCTGAATAGAATGGTTCATTTGACTTCAGATAAAGTCCTGGGAGGGGGGGTTGTTTTCTCAAATCAAAAAAGAAAAGAAACATTCATTAACAATTCACTCAACTCTAATCTAGAGGTTTGGTGCAGCCAGTTTTCAACAGAGTAGCCAGCTGCAGAGTTCCAATTCCAATTGGAAACTTTCCATGCTTTGGGGAGCAGGAGGAGAGAAGACAGGAGGAAGCAAGGGGAATAGAAGGTGTTGGAAAAACCCAAAAATGACGGAGTAAAAGGCAAAAATAAACTTTCTGATTTAAAGGAGAAACATGTCAGCACCAAGTTTCTTAAGAGATGCTTATGTGGATAGTACAAATCACTGATAAATCTTATACTGTCAAACACATAATACCAAAAGCATCATGTAGTAGCTTGAAAACTGTGTAGATGGAGATGGTTTTTAATTAAAGATAAATTCAGTGAATTAAATGTGGCTGCTCTCCGATTCTGGAAAAAGAAAGTATTTTTCAAAAAATCAGTACTAATTGATACAATAATAGAAGTCTGTTCTGTGCTTTTCCCTGATTAACTATAATAGTAATAATACTAATAAGTAGTAGTAATAATACGCTATTTCCTTTTAAGTGTACTTTTCTGTCCTATCTCTGTTTTTTTTGAAACAGTTATTTTTCTGGTCCAGCAGCTGCATTCCCTATCACACTTTGTCACATCATCAGTCATATAGCTACTGAAGTCAACTCCCCCTCAACAGAAAGGGACACTTGTGAGTTTATATTACTGCCATAAATTTTTTGGCAGTAAATTTCTTAACAAATAATCCCATATTCTCCTGTATACAGTGCACAAACTGGCTAATAAAATGATTTCTGCTTGGGGATTTGTGGAATGCCTCCATCTTCAGTCAAATGTGTAAGCAAAAGTATCTTATAAAATGTACTGGAAAGTTCATACGTTTCTGGGTTTACAGGGAATACTCCACCTGGTGAGAAAAACAGATTTCAAAAAATAGAAGTTCTCCAAGTTCACCAGAATCATGAGCCAAGGAAAACCTTAATCAGCGTCAATGGAGAAAATTAAGTAGTTAAGAGTTGGTCTTTTGGGGCTAGCAACACTTGAGGAAATGAAATTATGAAATAATAAGTTATTTGTGGTTCTGGGGTTTGCACCGAGAACAAGTCAGTCCATGCTTTGTGCCAGTCTCCGCTACCTGAACTTTGTATCTGGAGATGCTTAAAATACAGTATTGCACAGAGCTGTAAAGCTTCTTGCTGTTTTTTTGTGCCTTTAGGTACAGTTCTCATCTACACGTCACTCTCTTAATAATCCTTTGGCAGTACCAACAGAATTTGAACGAGTAAATGAGCTTTTTAAGCATGAAAATGAGAATCAGTTCTAGCCCATATGATAAATATTCCTCCTTTATATTTTTATCACTCTTCAAACACAAAATTGGTCTCAATAAAATGTTGAACTTGGCCTTCAGACTTTCTCACTGTCTTGGAGTCATATAACCATTCCCTCTGACAAAAAGAATAGTGAGGAAAAATATTTTAATGACTTCTGAACTTAATTAATGCATGTACTTATGTTTATTTTTTTCATTCAGTTTTCTCATAAGTGTATGTATAAGCAAACTCATGATCTTACAGTGGAGAATCACTAAAATACTGAAAGAAAAGCAGTTTATGATTACATAAGCTACTTCATAGACTGTAAAAATCCTAGGTCAACCAAAGCAGATGCAACAGCAGTTCATGGCTTTAAGAGGTAGCATCATCAAATTGGATTAATGAAATTCTTAGAGAAAAAATAATAGTAATCAAAGTTGGAAGAACAGGAACGGTGGGGAATCACCTCACCAAACTTCATATATCTCAAAGCAGCCAAATCTGATACTTTCACCCAGCGTATGCTGAAAAAAATAAAAACGTGGTTTTGGTCTTGCCCACATACTATTAATAATAATAATGAAAACAGAGTAAAGTCAGGGTAGCAGGGAGCCATGAAGGTAAGAAAAGCATTGACCTTCAGCACAGGGATGAAGAGGAAGCAGCTAATAAGTATTCAAGTAAAAATGAGGTTACATAAAAAGTTTTTATTTAGGTTTTTATTACTTTTGATTGATGCATTTTGATTTTGATTGACGCAGTAGAAATATTACAGATGCACTGATAGGGAGATTTATAGTATGCAGAAAGTATAAGAGATGCATTCATTTAAAAACAGAGGGAAAAATCCTTCTTCATTGAAGAAAATGCTATATTCTCCTTAGAGTGTTTAAATGAATTGAGATTTGACTCAGCAGAGCAGGTACCAGACTTCTGGTGAATGAGTGTACTGAAGCTCTGAAATTAAAGATATACCCAAGAACCCAGCAGAATCAGAGTCTTGACAAAAGCAAACATTTCTGAAGAAAGGTAAAAATTTACTGCAAATGGCCCAGCAGCATGAGAAGGACATATGGAAGCATCTGCCTTTTGGTGCTTGCAAATTTATTGCAGAGACGAAGCAAAAGCCAAGAATGTCACAGAAGTGCTCATGTAGGGCTTCAGGTAATGGTGCTACTCTTTTGCTTTATGAGCATCATCAGGACAAAAATACCATATGTCATGCAAACCCAATTCATGTTCGGCGTAACCTTCCCAGGCAAATATCGTTAAGCAGAAGAGAAATGGGAGTTGCATTTTCTCTGCGTTGGCAGCTGCAGCAAGCCATTTGCTGTATGTCTCTGCCTCATGTCCCAGACACTGCAGACTCATTGCTGTCTGGTAGTGGTGGGTTGCTGAGCATTCCTCTGTGCAGCCCTGGAGTTTGCCTTGTTACCTTGGGGAATTCAGTTCTGCCAGTAAATCAAAGGATGCCTGCCATTTAACATGAAAAGAAACCACTTGCGCGACATACATCTCTTTCTCCAATTAGATATATTCTCTAAATATTTTACTCTTTCTCCCCCAGTCAGTAGAAATAGAGTATAATTGTCTGATGGTTGAGTCCTAATCCTTTTACCTATTGAAATCTGAGATTTTTAGCTGTCTAGTTACATCCAAGAAGAGTTCACACATATATCATCTGACACACAAACCATGCTAATAGCGCATTAACGGTCCACCTACCTTGTTATAAAGATGTTCACTGAGATTTCATTTTTTCCACTCTCCGATTGAAGTGGGACCTACAGTAGTTGATACAATTAAAAACAAACAAACAACAACAAAACCACAACACCTCTATGTTATTGGAGTAGGAATTTAGGATTTCTTTTTTTCTATTTTTTTTTGTATGAGAAAAAAAATCCTAATAGAAGCTAAAACAACGGCTCTGTAAACTTTGATTTTTTTCTTCAGTGTATATAGATATACAGCATAATTCTTAAGAGAGTTACAGAGAAAGTAAGAATCTACTGAAAGAGTATGAGCACCAAGGAAGTTTTTTTACTTAGACTCTGTGAGGCATTTGTGGTCCAAACTACATCAGAAGACTGTCTGCAAAATGACTACAAACAAATTAGAACAGAATGAAAACAAAAGCTATGCACACAAAAGCAAACAAACAAAATGTGGTGGAAGATGAAGATAATAAACTAACATTGAAAGGCTTAGCACTATTTATATTTCATTGTAAATAAAAAACATTCCAGGGCAGCATAAGTAAATACAATGGCCAACGTACTGCTGAGGGGAAGACTTAGAAAAGTAAGAAAAGCACAGAGACAAAAATTAAAAGGTCAGAGCTGCTGATTTCTACCAGACTCATTGCTCGTACTCTGCAACAGGGAATCCTTCCCTGGGTGCCTCCATGTGAACAAATTGGAGCCTTGATTTTGCCAGGATCGAGGTCCCATGTCCTGCTACAGAGTGGCACTGAGATGAGGATTTGGGGGCATCCAGGACCCACTGCATGCTCTGGGGGTTCTGGAGATCATGGGCACACCAAGCCCCACTGGATCTTCCCTCCACGTGTAGTCATCTGTGCTCCTGGGATGAATTGAGTGTAAGGAGGAGATCTGGGTCTTGCTAGTAATAGCTTGAATCATCCTTCTGGGAGTAGAGTGGTGTCATTAACTCCAGCATAATGGAACAAGGGAATTCAGGGTCAAGCTCAAAAACAGAAATAAATTTTAATATCTCATTTCATTTCTCCTTTTCTTCTGCTTGTGCACTCTCTGGACAGAGGAAAACAGACTTTGTTTGTGTTTCTAATCAGTTTCTACTCAGTTTCACTTTCTAGCTGTCATGAGTGAGCCCAGTGGTCACAAAAGTAGAAATGGAATATTTAAATCCCATGTCAGCAAGTGTAAGTAACTATAATCCGTTTATCTGTAAGTCTTTTCCTTCAGAATAATCTTGTTCTTTTCTGCTCTGTAATCAATCACAGTCACAAACCTTTTACTTAATATATGGTTGTTGTTTTTTTTTCCCTGAGGAAAGGCATCCAGGGTTTTATTGTTTTGAATAATTGCAGGTGATGAGAATGTAAGAGGTGAGAAAGATTTGGAAATTCCTGTTTTCTGAGATAAACTTCTATAAATGCGTGCCATATTTTGGAACAGGAAAAGAGTGAGTATAAAGGGAAAGTAAATAGAGAAAAAGCAGATTCAGTAAGAGTTTCCTCTGTATTTTCACTATCAGTGGCCACATGTTTGGAAAAGCATCTGTATCAGGAAAATTTAAAACTGTGTGTGTGTGTTTGTGTATGGCACTTAATTCCGAATGAAAAAGAGCATGCATGGAACAGTTGAAATTTGGGTTAAGAGAACTGAGTATCTTTATTTGCAAGTGCTTTCTCCTCTTCCTACACAGACATTTTTGGCAACACATCTGAAAATCTTGGCACAAAATTTTTCAATCCCCTCCCACAATTCCAAGACTAAAAAGCTTTGAAAGACTTTTCTGGAGTATGAAAATACCTGAAGATCCCTCTTAGAAAGGTAGAAAGTGGTAAATGCCACTTATTTTCTGGGGACAGAGACTGCTCCATGAACACAGCTAGTTTTCTTGTTCTCTGAAATGTTTCTTAAACAAATGACTAGGTGTCTTTAAAGTGATCACACTGGACAATAAAAGAGAATGGCACATAGTATATAAAAATGGTGTATTTGGTGTTAACAAATAAAGCCCTACGCTGCTGTTTATCCCTTTCTTAAGCAGGGTTTAGGTGTGCTAATAAATTCAGGAACAAACAAATGTGATGGAGCTAAATGCTGAAAAAAATAATAATAACAGTAAAAATAAATCTGATGGTAGGACTTGTCCCAGCAGCTCATCACTTTGACAACACAGCTTTTGTAATCCATGAGCTCTAATAGCAGCTACAGGACTTAGGTGCAGAGCATGCAAATACTGATACATATACTTAACCTAAAGCCTTGTGAGCCAGAGGTCTCAAGTGTGCCAGATTTTACAGACTCTGCCTCCACTTAGCGATGACCCATTCTGTTCCACTGAATGCTCCAAATTAATCATTGCTCTAGCTATGAGTGAAAGAGAAAGAGGAGTACTCTATGGGTTATTACTGAATGTCTTCAACTTTCCTTTTTCTAGATGCTTCAAATCCTTCAGAGAAGGCTGAAGCTGAAGTCCTGAAGCCAGGAGGCCCTTCTGCATATCCACATTTTGAAAAACATTTTAGCTAAGAGATTCTGCAACTCTAACAATGAAGGTACATCCAGAAGTGAGGCACCTTTACTGGGCTGCCTTGTTCCTCAATGCTAATATGTGGCATAAATCTCACTTTAGCTGCAAGAGTTGTCCTACCCTTCTGTCCTGTGCACAGAGGGCAAAGGTATTACCTGCTCTCAGCACTTAAGTGCTGTGAGACGTGTTTAAGACATCAGTGGAAATGCATGTGTCACTTTTCTCCATCTTGCAGCTACAACACTATAAAACACTGTAAGAATTGTGGGGTTTTCTTTTCACTCAGCAACTGTTATCTGCACTGGGAATCAAAAGAGATTAAGTTCAAACCATGAGAGAAAACAAAACACAGCAAAAAGTTCGCATGCTTAACTGAGTGATGAAAAACTAATGAAAAAGTCTAAATAATGTGCCCATTATGGCAAGAAGTACCACAAAACACTGGATTTCCATGTTTCCATTACTTGGCTCACATTTTGCTGAAAGACAGCTTGAGTATGACTTGCAAAAGACCTTAATAAACACGATTCAGACTGTATTTAAAAAAAAAAAAAAGAGGGGGGGGGGGGGAGCCCACAAAGAAAAAGTCCAATATTAAAAAGATTGTAGGGATCTTCTTAAAGTTAATTAATTTTTCAAGACAGAGTGTAAGGCAAAAGACATGAAGAAAATCGGGGGTTAAAAGTAGAAATGACTGTATCCAAACAAAGCTAAATTGTAGTGAGCATGAACCAAGTAACACTGACCTCAGAACACTGAAGAATTCATACATGGAACTAAAAATCCTGTGGAAGGATGCTTAAAAATATATGGCCATGATTATAATTACGTGCACACACAGAGTTAGGTGCATACATTCCCCTCTTGGATCAGGACTGAAGAGAGAGTGAAATCTAGCTAGATGTATCAGAAGGTCCTCAAGAGTTGTGAAGAACTGGAGAACACAGTTCAGAGGACAAAATCATCACGTTCAGGGGATACCTGAAAATGTGTGGGGATACACAATACGGCTTTTGTTAGAGTGATCACATCTGTCTAATCTGATAACGTTCTTTGGTAAAGTTACCACATTTTGCAGACACAAAGAATTCAGCCTCAGTCAGACACTTTGTATCATACTGCTGAAGTTATTAATACTTTCGGAGAAGGGAGGATTAATACTGAAGAGGTATGGTATGCATAAGGGACTGGCAGACAGAGAAATGAGGTCAGGTTGCTCTCAAAGAGGAGGTGTTGGGCTGGAGAGAGACTGCAAGTTGAGTTTCTCAGGGATTTGTCTTGAGCCCAGTCGTCAATATTTCCATCAGCACACAGGAGGTTCAGAGCATCACACAGGCAGAACTGAGAGCTGGAGCAGTAGAAATGGGATACATTTCAACAGTATAAAAGAAAGGCTACATAGATGAGAATTGTTAACAGAGTTCCCTGCCATAAGCTGAAGGGCCTCCACAGACAAGAAGGTGCATTTGATTTCATTAGCTGACCACATCAGGACAATGGCAGTTACCGGTAAGAAAAATGCAGATGTAATGTTGGGTTTAATGAAGTGCAGCATTTCCAGAAGAATGCGGTTAACCAAGGCACTGGTGATACACAATATTGTATACAACTGTGGCATTCAGAAAAGCTCATTTCAAACTGGGGCAGGTGGAGGTAAAATCTCTAAGGGAGAAATATAAATTCTGCTGTTCAAGAAGAGATTGGGAGGATCTGGTTTGAATAACCTGATATAACAATTCTGAATTTGTTTGTGGTCCATAAATGTAACAGGAGAAAAAAAAGAAAAAGAAAAAACTCAAAACATTAATGAAAGAGAGAGAAAGAGAAAAGAAACAAAAATAAATGTGCATAAAGTGACTACAGAGAAAGGTAGACCCTGAGAGCCTTCTGGTAGAAGTAGGGGCAAAAAAACCAGCATACTTTCAAATGGAATTTCATCAGTTTATGAGTGATGTAAGGATACCTGAGATAGAAGAGGATCAAATGTAATCATCCTTTCACCAGTGTGTATCTAGCTGCACTGCACTCTTCCAGCTTAAACCTGGCGAGCTGGGAGGTTGAGAGGTTTGCCTTAATCACAGTAGTTCTACTGAAGGGAGAGAAGGGAAGAAAACTGAACAGTTCTGAACGATTGCCAAGGATTCGGAGTCATTAAAATAGAAATCCAGGAATCTTTCCAAGATTTTATGTGACCTAGTTCAGCAGTTACAGTTCCCTCCCCCAGCACACACATCTTAAAAAAAAAGACACAGTAGAGCTGAAAAAAAAGTAGAGGGGGGAGTGATGGAGCTGATCAAAAGTATGGGACAACTTTCAGGTGAAGCAAATTAACTGCACTAGGACTCTTCAGCCCCTAGAGTGACACCTAAAGATAGATACATTTACAGGGATGTACAGAATCACGGAGAGCATAGTGGTGGCATAGGGAGCATCTATTCACTGCCTCACACATGGAACCAGAGGGTGTCAAAAGGACCCACTGGGCAGTAGGTTTGGAAAGAACAAGGCAGACGTTTTGGAGCTCCTTACTGAAGGGTGATACGATATGACAGGACAAATCCTTTAACTGAAAATGCATCGTATTTGGCTTAGTTACTGAAGCACAAACTGTGAAGAATGTAGAAGTATTTCTTGATAGAATCATTATATTGTCTACTACCATCTTCTAATTGCCTTTGCCAGAAACAAGATGTTGAGGCTAGACAGACTTTTGATCTGATTTGGCATTACTGGTCAGTTTGATGCATATACATAGCCAAAGACTGATGAGACACCATGTTCAGGATCAGCCCTGTATCCTGGCACAATCACACAGGATGGAGACCTATGGCCGCTCCTGTCTCCATACACCTTATCTCAGGGCCAAGCATGCCCGGGCCAACTGGCTGTGGAGACAAAGGGAAGGCAGGAGCTGTCAGATAAGGTATTTTAGTTGTTTGGTTTTTTTTGAGCAGTATAGCCACAGCTGCTGAATGCAAGGCACATTCAACAGCTCTTTGTAAACTGTGCAGTTGGAGCACAGCTGAGAACATTTGGAGCGCATCTGAAAGAACATTTGCTAAAATGCTTACACCTGGGTCCTACCGTGCTTATAATGGTGACCCCATAAAAAGGCTGTGGGCTTTGGTTTCTCTTAGTTAGCCAATATAAGGATAATCAAGGCTCACAGAGTGTCCATAACTTCAGATTTAATCAGTTAACAGGAAGGAGCATGCTAAGATTTATTCTACTTTCTTACCATCTTCATGGCACTCAGCTTAGTTACACAGACACAGAAATGGAATAACACAGCATTAAGCCAGACATTAAGGTCATGCTTATTACCGGCACAAATCAATGCGATCTCGTCTCCAAACCTTCCATCCTTGCTTTGCTCCCTCTCACGCAATTTGCTCTATTACACAGTGTTTCAGGGTACTCTATTTGCCTGCAAATAACAGGCGAGAGCAAAATAGATCTTGGAGACCACGCTACCGCACCAGAAGTGCTTCCAAGTTCCTCAGTAAGGTACACAAGCTGGCCAGGGCCCAATTTCTTACTGGGGTGAGACCGCGCACATGTCAGCTGTCCCCACGCCTCGGTGCTTGCCAAGCACCGACCCAATGTGCTCTGCCAGCAGAACTCTCCCACCCACCCAGCCTGCTCTCCCTCCCAGTCCGTGCCCAGGGGCACAGCTGGAGCCAAAATGCCCAAGCGTAAGCAACATTATTCCTTTTATGCTTTAAAGCCACCTAACATTCTGTGTAGCTGTAGTTCAGCTAAAGCTATGACTAGCTCACATGTTTAAAGTTAAGCATGTGCTTAACTAATTTGCTGGCTAGGGGCCTAAAAGTACAGTAGCTGTTACCTGAACACCTTACCTACTGCTGCTCTGTGAACTGCCTGCTCTTTTTTTGTGGTCAGGCTCTTCTCTCTCCCTGTGAACGAAACCAAAACATCCTCTAGAGCAGCTGGGTTACCCAGGCTGCCATACCTGGTCTGTTAGCTGGACCTGCCCCTGGCTCTGAATGGGGATACCCAAAGACTTCTTATTGCTGTAGAAATTATAGATGTCATTGACACATCTCTGGTTCTTACCCTCTCCATGAACACTTTTCAATTAACGCTAACGTTTTTGTTTCATGGATTTTTCCCATTCTCTTTTTCTTTCAACGGACTGCTTTGCTATAGCAAAATACTTACCGCCTTGTTAGAGCCGCTTTCTCTAACAAGGAAAAAGAGTTCCCTCTAGCCACCAGATTCTGTAACAGCACCCATGCTGTCTCCATGCAACACTTCGCTTTAAACATGGCTTTATGTTTATGCAGTAGTAAAACTGTAATCTGAACATCAGTGACAAGTCTACTGAATAGTTATTTAGCTCCTAAATTGTTATATTGTGTTTTTTTTTTCAGTGGGAAGGAAAAGCAAATGTATCTGGGGGCCGAGAGAATGCCATCTTGAGACAAAAATTATCAGCCATAGTAATAAAGTGAAAATGTTTGGAATAATTTAGGATAAAACTACTGAAAAATACTTCTCAGTTTTTGGGGAAAAGCCAATGTAGTCAAATATGTCTGGGAAAAAATATCCTAAGATCAGAGCAAGAAATAATTAGCTTGTGTCAGAATTCAAAGAATCCTCAATTTAGTTTCCCAAGTAGGCTTGGGATTTGAAAATATTTTTATTTCACTTCTGTTTGTTTTATATGTATCCCAAGGTACTAACTTCTGGTGTTAAGTCTTGCTTAAAATCACCCTTCCTAGGCTTATTTGGTGTTCAATGCACTCTTTAGTCCACTTGGAGTATCAGAACAGACTAGAAAAAGCAGATCAACATTCTATGTAAAACTGATGCTGAAATATGTATGAACTCTGCCAAACCAATATGGCTATAAAAAATCTCTATCAAGTGGTTGAAGCAGACATGGTGTAGACACCTCACAAACAAATCAGTGACCATGTTCAAACACTACTCAGCTGAAGAATCTATCCATAAACCACTATCCAAAAATACTGAGGAAATGAGGGTGGAATAAGTGATATCAATATGGGAGTATGGGAGGTAGAACAGAGGAAAAAAATCAAATTGATGTAATACTGAAACGATAATACCAAAGTGAAGTGTAAACTAGAATAATATACAAACGTGAAGTAAGCGATCATGAAAAATATCACTGTGAGAGCCTGAGAAAAAGACTAGAGAGAGGAAAAACAGAAATGATTGCTGTAATAAGGACGGAAAATCAGAAGAGAAATCAAATCTGACATTAATTGTAGGATTGCATAGGACTTTTTGTAACTATGGAAAGATATACTGTGCTGTGGGTTGCATACTGCCTTCAATATGTGCCTGATGTTTTTGAAAGTTGACTACTATTTATTATATCATATGATTAAACCAAAGAAGGGAATGTGAGAAAGGAGAATTAACTGTCAGGACAGTGGAAAATGTGCATCAGTTTTTGTCATCATATTGATCTAATATTCATTTTCCACAGGAATTACATTTTAATTAAAAAAATTAAGAAAATCTGC
Source organism: Aquila spilogaster (assembly GCA_024606505.1). Classification (NCBI taxonomy): domain Eukaryota; kingdom Metazoa; phylum Chordata; class Aves; order Accipitriformes; family Accipitridae; genus Aquila; species Aquila spilogaster. The sequence continues at coordinate 19,270 of JANHGO010007976.1, read as the reverse complement.
ATCAGCTTTTAATCTCTACTAGAAACTCCAGGCTGCTCAGAGATGCGTCCAAGCTGTCTATCTGCACTCCCACTTGGGTCTGATGGTACCCCAGACTCAGATGCCCAGCTTTAGAGTCTCTAGCAGCTTTAACAGAGACCATGTTGCCAATGGTGCTTTCATTAATCAGTTTTAAGAGGCTTAGGATTTACTTAAGAGTGATTTTGTGTGTCAGAGTGATAACTGACTCAGTGGGTGCTGAGTGGTGCCACACAGCTACTACTGGGTGCTCCAGTGCCTGGAGCCCCAAGTTTCTATGGGGAGACACTCCTTCTCTGTCAAGATGCAGCCAGGGCAGTGGTGGGACAAAGCAGGCTTTTATCAGTGCAAAGCAGGTCTGCACAGCCAGTACACATTTTGTATCTGCTGGCAAACAGATTAAGAAGGCTAAGTGTATCAAATATTGGCTGAGTTATTTTTAAAAGTATCATTATGTTGCTCACAAAATCTGTTTCCTTGCTGAAGAAAACCCTAAATTGGTAATTGCTGGATACTAGGATGATCCACCCACTGCAGTATCATATTGTGCTTGGTTTCTTTCAATATACAGAATCACAGAGTGGCTTGGGTTGGAAGGAACCCCAAGGATCATCAGGTTCCAACCGGGTTATCTCAATCTTCAGTCTGGTCCAATAAATTAGTTCTTTTAAGCTTCTAAGACATATTTCTGCAACTGGCACAAGTACTTTCCACTGAGCATTAACAAACTTGGCTTATGAGTTTATTTTTTTTTTAACCAATCACGTTAATACAAGAGTATCTTTCAGAAACATAACTGACTGACTTGTGGATGCTCCCACCCTGCAGGCATTCAGGGCCAGGCTGGATGGGGCTTTGAGCAACCTGGTCTAGTGGGAGGTGTCCCTGTCTATAGCGGGGAGTGGAACTAGATGTTCCTAAAGGTCCCTTCCAACCCAAACCATTCTATGATTCTATGATCTTACTTCAATATATATTTCCTAGAAATGGTATATGAGCAGATGATACATTTCCAAATACTTATAAAAATCTGAATAATTTCTTATAAATATGTGCACAATGTGAGGAAGAAAAGATTATCATGAAAATAAGCCATTCATTTAATACAATTTATTCATGCACTGAGCATTATTAAATATCTATCAGATGTAGTACTGTACTGAATAACGCTATCTTCTTATGAAAAAACCCTGCTGGTACAAATGGGCTAAACCTTCACTAGATCTTGTGGCACAAACTTGCTAGTAAATGAATGACCAGCTCTACTTCTTCCAAGGACGTGTATGTGTTTTTAGAAGACTTCTCTTTTTGGAATACATATCAGACTATGTATTTTGAGAAGTGGACAGAAGACTGAAAGAATGTTAGCAAATTAAGTGAGAGAAATGTAATTTATGGAAAAAAATATCTGCTTTATCTGCTTAAACAAGCAATGAGTCCACAAATGCTATTTCATTTGAGCATAGACGTTTTCTGTGACATTTGTTTAAATGTTTTCATAAAATACATTCAAAACAGATCTCATGGTTGCAAATGAAGTCATATTAATGTTTCATTATAGGATAGGAAAAACACAAAATGAAAATAGAGAAAGTAAAACTTTATTTTTTTAAGAAAGTTATCTAAATCTGCTTGAAAAACCATTTTAATCCCTATTATTTGTATCACAGTAGTGTCACTCAAGCCTCCTAAATTCTTGATAGAGATTCGATTGACATTGATAACAATAAAACACAATTAAAATTAAGCCTTCTTAAATATTTGGTCCTTGATATGGTTATACCATAATTTCTGGCCAGGACAGAAGCGTGTACTTTGAAGAGAGGCTACCATAGCACAGGTCTCTCTGCTGGAACACTTAACTCTTCTGACTTCTACCACTAAAACTGGACACAATCGCTGGTCTGATTCACAAGAGACAGCTCCAAGTGTTCATTATTTTATGAAGTGGAATACAAACGATACCTTCAGATGAGCAGCAAAATCTCAGTCATAGCAGATTCCAATAAATACCTTCCCCTTTCATGTGCAAGGTTCAAAGCTTTGCAAGTCTGGAAAGCTCAGTAGAGTTTGGAGAGTTAGCCAGGTTCAATTCATTAGGACACATCTTAACTGGCAGCTTGTAAAATAAACCTTGTCCCCCACCTCTTCCACGTCCTTCAAAAAACATAATGCAGCCCTGACAGAAAGCTGATAACTTAAACATGCAAAAGAAAACCTGGAATCTGCAGACAAGGATTTAACTATGTGCTGAGCCTGGAAAGTGGAAGGAAAATAATGTAGCGTTGTCCCCTACTCACAGAACTTCAGGAAGAAAGTCATCCAACAGAGTAGGAAATGTATTCATGACCTCCAGATTCTCACTGAAGCAGGGGCAGGTGGTGGCTTATCAATCACAGAATTGCTTGTAAAGAGTTATTCCATACAGAAAGGAAAGATTCATTGTATAGCTGCCTCCATCTATCCCTCCCTAAAGACACACACTCCTGAGATATTTTTCTTCTTGCATTTCAGACTATTTAGAAGTTAATCCCTAATTTCAGCCTACAGACTTCCATCTGCTGACTGAAGTTAGTGAAGCTCTTCCAGAATGACAGTTAAAAGACATAAATCATTGTGTCATATGTAAACATTGCCCTAGGCAAATCCACCCTCTTAATACACAGCAGAGGAGTTCCCCGAAGAGATACGTGTAGGGATTTGGTGCTCCTTCCATCATTTTTGTGGTCAAAAGCATCACAAAATAAGATGTCAGATACCACACAGGCTTATTCTTATTAACTGTCATGCACACTACATATGCAGTCCTTATTGTGCAATATGTATTTGTGAATGTGTGTGAATAAATTTATGTTAGAAGGACACAACACTTAATTCTTTGTCAGTGAAAAGCATGTTGCAAGTTTTTGCACATCATTTACACTTGCAGGTCCCCTGGGGTTTCCTGTAATTATCCACTGAACAGTTTAATAGTAAATATTTCTACAATTGGTTAATTCCCTTTGTCAGAAGTTTCCGAAAATAAATACTACAGTAACAGGAATAAATCTTATGATTCTTATCACTGTTATTACTGTTTAACAATGTAAATAGAGACTGCCAGCTTTCTAGGAGATACATCTATCACTTTCCTACCACTTCCTGATTTTTGTGCGAGAATTTCCTTTCCTTTTATAAAACCTTTCTAATGTTTTGTTTTTGTTGTTTGTTTGCTCTGTTTTATGCTCTTATTTGGTAACTCTTTCCCTAGAAGTGATTTTCAGTAGCTTTGTATTTCTTCAAAATATTGACTTAATACTTGGAGTAAACTTTAGGATTGGACCTGCCTTGATAAAACCATGCATTATAAAGGAGGAGCACTTTGGCTCTTCACAATATCAAAACCACATTTGCATGCCATTCCTCTAATCCTGCAGAACTCGAAATGCAGTGCTGGTGAAGCAGAACAGTTTCTATTTTTCTGTGCAAAATTTATACACAAGTGTCCAGGACAGAGCTGAGGGTTTCTGAGGCTCATGAAATGCATGGTATGGTCTAAACTAAATGCAAGGACTAAGACAGGACTAAGACACAGACGTACATTTCAACACCAGAGTCACCTGAATAACATATATAGGGCAGCTAGAGAGGAAGCAGACATGGAGGAAGGGAGACCTAGATCCTTTTGTTTTTGTTTTTTTTTTTCCCACGTATTCTCACTTTGCATCTAAAAATGAATGGTTCTTTGACCTAAAATATACAGTGAAGAAAAGACTGGAGAAAAACATCCAGAAGATATGAATTCTCCCTAATGATACAGATTCCCCAATTCTAAAATTTCTACTCAGACCAAAACCCTGTTAACAGGATCTTCCTTTCAGTAAGAATGGAGTAACTCAGCTGCTTACAGGAGCTGGTTCAATATGCTAGTATTCCCATTACACCATTTTCCATGTATAACAGTTAGTCCTGTATGCCTTTGTCAGAACCTGAAACTAAAGCTGCCAGAAACAAACAGAAAAGGGTGTTTTATTCTATGGAATGCCCCAGAATTACTCTCAAAAGACATGTTTTTTGGCTGTTAGGGTGGCTGCCCATCTGGTTATACTTTTAAAGAAAAATGATGATTGAATATTCCTTCTTATGTGAAACAGAATTGCTAATTCAGAAATATCAAAGTGATCTGGTTTTTGTTCTGTCACACCCTGGTGTTCAGGTTAGTCTATTAAACTACTTCAGCACTTTATTTCACCTACTCTGACTCTGCTGTTCTTTAGCCAGCTTTGATACAGCAGTCCTGACTTGCGCTCTTTGCAGTCTTCTCAGATGGCCATAGTGCAAAAATCCACTTAGCATTTAAACATTAGGCTTAAGGAATGAGTTTTAATGGTCTTGCCCTGCAGAAAGTGTATTTACTGGATTTGTTCACTGTCAGGACCAAAACTGTCAACAGTCTCACCTGCCCGCAGATCCAGAGACCACTTTCCCTCTGGCAACTCTGTAGTTCTGGCACAATTTCATTTACAGTTTCATCTTTGCATCTTCTCATCTCTTATGGTAGGTAATTGACCAGACGGATCCTTCTCCTGTTTAGTTCCACATGATCACGTTCTTCACATTTTCTAGGAGTTTTATTCCACCTTGCTTTACTTTTCCTTCCACAGTGAAATTTTGGCCCTTATTATCGTGTATATGTTAGACTTTATATATTACATACTAAGAGAAAAGTGAAGGAATATTGCTACATTTATAAAGACTGAGCAACATCTTGCTATGCCAGAGATGCTCCAAAAAGAAGGTGCCTGAAAGTGACTGGGAGTGTCAGATGGAGTTCTGTAATAGTGGCAGACATCTGCTTGCCTCCCAAAGTCTGGGAAATCCCTGCCAACTCACCATTCAGCTTAATCTATCTGCTTTTGGCTGAAAACTGATTTACCATTGAGTTTTATAAATAATCCTGCATGAAATGCTTGTTTTGAACGATGTGGTTTGGATTAAAGATGCCTGTTCATCATCATTCCTGTGAACCACCACCTACTCTGATATGAGTGTTTTGCATAGTCATTAATTCATGCCTGAGAAGCATTTTGCAAATGTGAATCACTACATGAATGATGATTTCTCATTTTTCTGAGATGTGCTGTTATTGACTACCCTGTTGAGGTTTGTTGCAGAGTCTTCTGGAAACTGCACTGACAGCACTATGCCCTTGGCAAATCCATGTGCAGGGTCTTCATAGCCCAAAGGAATCAGAAGAGAGCTAAGTAGTCATGGCACAAACTTTTTGCCACCTGGGATCAGCAGCCTCTACATCCCTTGGTCTTCAAAGGGTACATGAAAATGTGTGTTATTGTGGGGGACAGCCTTTCTCTCTACCCACTAGTCATGGAAGCACCCTTAGCCCACCCTGCCATTAGCCATCCAGGAGTGTAGCAAATGCTTCCCCATCACATTCCCTCTCAATGCGAGCACAATGTGAAGCAGGTTTGGCATCACCTCAATGCAAGCTTCGCTGCACTCACACCTACATCACACACAAACTCACATCAAACCTGCAGTCATATTTCTTGGCATCACCTACTGCTTGACTCAGTCTGGGTGATCAATGCCCATTTGCCCCTTCTTTAAAGAAGGAAAAAAAATGCAGGTTGTTTTTCAAAGATTTTCAGTCACAGCGGAGCTCAGTCTCTGGTGAGAGGACACATGGGACAGATGCAGGGCAAGACGCCTTGCCTGGGCTACAATCAATCTGCACTTGTGCACAGTTTCTGTCTACCAGTAGCAATGAACTATCAGAACAGAATCCAGCAGAACACCTTAAGCCAAGACTCTTAGTACCAGGCAGACTTTATGGATGTGAATATCTAATCAAAACGTAATGTCATGTATTACAACTTTAGAAACAAACAAAAAACAAAGACAAAACACAATCAAATTTTCAGTTCCTCTCCTAGGTGCTCAAAGGATCTTTCCTTAGTGTCCCCCTCTGTTTCAGGCTAAAGCCAAGTTCATGCAGTCAGGGTGCTGCTACAGGAAGCTGCTGTGTGGGATGTCTGAGCCATCAAAGCTGAGGGACCAGTTGAAGATGCAGTACCTGCACAACAATGTGAAACAGACTTTTTTTTTCTGGTTTTGCAGCTATTTGTGTTTTTTCACTGAAAGCAAGCTTAGAGGAAGGCTGTTTTCATTGCATTCCTCTCTGTTCCTGTAATTATAATATCTTGTAAAGCAACTGCATTTTAAATTTACTTAGATCAAGATGTAAAAAATACCAACTTTGCCTACAGGTACAAAAGCTGTGTTCCATCCCACAGCAGACGTTCTACATGAAACACAAATGGACAATGGTGCCAGGAAAGGCTTCTGATAACTTCTCACTAATGTTTAAAGTAAGGAGACAATACCACATACTGATCACGCTTTTGGAAAATTCAGTATCATTGGTGGTCTCTTATGACACGTGCATTTTTCAGCCTAACTGTGGCATGCAGAAACAGAGTTCTGTTGCCAGTGAGACTACTTCACAATATCTAACTTGGAAGATTTGTTGTGAAAAGAATGCAGAATTATTCATGAAAAATTGTCCTGCCTAGTATAGCCATGCTGAGCCCATTCATACCTACCCCAGCTATGAATGAGGCCCATTCAGTTCAACATAGGAAGGATTTGCAGGGTTCAGATTCCAAGTCTGACACAATTAATAGTGTTTATAAGCTCAAGAATGTTGCTGTTGGGACAGAGTGTATTCAAGACAAGTGATCATATTTCATAGAACACTTAGTGGGTGAAGAGGCACTTGACATAAGACACTCTCGTTTTCACAATCCAAATGGTTTTGTTGTTTAGGAAGGTTTACATTTTCTTCAGCCGCCTTCCTTTCCTTTTACTGGTTTCATATATAACATAAGTTTCATTTTCTTGCTATTCCAATGCCTTGCCTTCTGGAAGACATAAACAAACAGAAAAAAAATCTTTTGTCTTGAGTATCAACAAAACTGAGTATCAAGATGCTTTTGTATTTAACGTATCTGCAGTTACATGAAAAAATACTGCATGTCATGAAACAAATAGCAACAACACTTTCTGTTGCAGATAAAAATAGGAAGATTCCAAACTGAGAAGGGTTCATAAAAATAATGGATCTCAAAATAAATTAAAAAATAAATAAAGAGGCATTGGAAAAATATCTATTTAGGGAACATGGAATTCGGTAAATGCAAATTCTTCAGTCAAAATAACTGTAGCATTGACATTTTTTGTGCACTTCCAGCATTATTTCCCCCCATATGGCTGTGCGGTTATGGTAAGACCACTTTTGAAGTAACATACTGATTTCTGCTCTCCTCAGGACTAGAAAACACTGACAAATCTGTGCAATAAAAAACATGGGCTCTGCTTGTAGGAGAGCATCTATATTTGTATGCTCGAGTCTCATTGAAGTCCAACTGATTTAAGGTTAGCTCGCATAGATGTTTCCTTAAACAAGAGGCATGAAGAGGAGCAAAATGTACAGCCTGAAGGAGATACCTTTCAATAAAATGTGTATAAACCAGCAAAGTGGATGCATACATCAGTTTGTTTTAGGCCATAAAGGGGACAGAAGTGTCACCTCAATTACAGGAAAGCATACAGGTGTGGGTGACGTAATGAGGCAAAACCAGGAGAAAACCAGGCTCCTGCTTGAGGCCCTCACGGACATCAAGATAGGCTACGGATATTCTTATGAAAACAGGCTGGACCCAAACCAATGTGAATGAAAGACTTGAACTGCAAATAGCCCCTAGCAGATACAAAAATAGCTTTGAGGGAACTGAGGCAGCTGCAGAGCCCTGGCCCTACAGTGGGAATGAAGCTGTCCCTGTCGGATGAGTAACACACACCGTGAACTCGCTGTCCAGGTGGTAGGCCTGACTTGAGCTTTTGCCATTTGTCAGTATTTAACACTGAGGAACAACAACTCAAAAAAAAACCCACAACCCAACAATAACAACAAAAAGCCTGTCTTCCTTAACAAGGAGTTCCTTTCAACCAGTTATTAATTAGAGAAGCAAATGCTGGATCTGTTGGCCCTCTGCAGAGCTGCTCACAGGGGAAAGTACAAAGTGAGGGCCTGCTGTGGGGCAAGCTGATGACTCACTTTTAATATCAGGTTGAGCCAGGCTCTCCAATGTTGCCAAGTTAACTCTGCAGGGATCCCCACTTCAGCCCACTCACATTTCCTAATAACAGCACTGCATTTCAGCAGGCTTTGCTGCGGCGAGGCACTTTGATTTGTAAACAGAGGTAGTCTAGGAAATAATGAGCCGGTGCGGTTAGACATGTAATGTCATAAGACAATAAGGTATAATGGGAGCACTGCCGTTAAACGGCCAGGGGATATTGCTCAAATTTGAACATGACAGCGATTAATAAGAGATAATTTTTAATGGTACTTTAAAATTCTACCCGTGCCCTCTGTAGTCCCAGGAGGGGTATTACTGCCCCTCTTTGCATCATATAAAGAGGAAAAGACTGCTGGTAAAGGTACGCTCACAGAAGCATGCATTTTCAAAAGGTTTAATTTGTAGTCAGTGCACCAAATAGTGTTTTATACAAAATAGAGTGAACGTTTCTGAGTTCTGACTTTGGGACTTAAACCACTGGGTTTTCTGGGGTACATTTACAGGTTCTTTAGACATTTATGTGAAGTCCCCTCATCTCAGCATGGTGAAATATGGGATGCACAGAAACACGCCAAAGCACTGACTCACTCCTGGCAGATTTGCATCTCATCCTGCCCTGGCATAAACTGCAACTTGCATGCTAGTGCCACACAGATCAAAAGATGCGTATTTATTGTCCTGGCCATGTGACTGAGAATATATTGCCGTGTAAGCTCCACGTTAGGCTTCCTGCTTGAAGACAAACCCTTTTCTGTTCAGACGTACAAAGCTTTTCTTAAAAGAGACGTCTGTATGGTTATAAGACTTCACCACCAAACTGATTGAAAATCCAGCAGTGTATCCTGAAATGTTAAACAACTCTGTGAAAGAGGTTAACCCACCCCTTTCCCTTTTCAGCCACGTGAGCAAGGCTTCAACTTGGGCTGTGGTAAGCAGCCTTCATCCCACCCTGTGCCTGGCACTTGGTCAGCATTACAGCCATGTACCTTCCCTGAATATGTAGCTTAATGTGCAGCAGGTATAAGTCCTGAGGTAGTAAATAAATGTTTTTTTCCTCTCACTAAATCACTTTTGCTTCCACTGAGCAGCCACAGAAAGGAAGAGGAAAAGCCCAGTCAAGGGATATGTAAAAATCTAAAATCAGACAAAAAAAGGGAAAAATTCCTAGCTGATTTATGCCGTTACACCCACCTAATCTCCTCCAGCCAGCCAAGGAAATGGGACAGTAAGCATGCACTGCACACTATGCACTTCTATTTTGTGTCTAATCAGTGAGTTGCCAAATCTAAGAACCCAGAGGGACTTGTGCTCCTTAGTCCATGTCAGATGACTTCTCAGCATGGAGGTATTCTGGTGCTATCAAGTGCTTACCTCCTGCCACTCCTGTAAGTTCTCTGTTTTGATGTGCAGCTCATCAAAATGATGTCGCTTCCTAATGACAAGATATCCAATTTTTGCAATTAAAAAGGAATTATCAGTAGGAATAGCTGGATAAATCTCGTCATTGCTACCAAGTCTCTCATTAAACAAAACCTCTGTTTAGCACTCCCTTAAATACATCATAGAAATTCAAAGCAAAAACTATTTTTAACTGTTGTTAATTAATCCTTGAGCGTCTCTTTGTCTCACCACAGGTCTCAGCAGGCAATAACACAGACACCACACACTCAATATATGCTATCTACAACCACTGTTGCTTAGCATTTAAAAAGTGGTTTTCCATTAATAGGTACCATCTTCTCAGGAGCTTATACATTTATAAAAATAGATAATCTATTAATGGAACTTATTTACAATGGTCTTAATGTCTTGGGTTTTTTTTCAGTCCAAAACAAGTTTTTGGATTGTTTTTGAATGCTGCTTGGACAGAAAAAGTGCATTAAAGTGTGAATGCTAGTCCAGCTGCTTTGAGAAGTGTCAAAACAAGAAGTACATAAAAGAGAGATCTTTGGCTGGTGTAAACTACAATAGTTCCAGTGAGGAAAGAGAGACACCAGTGAGGATTTAGTGCTGGCTGTACACAGTCATGGACATGCACAGAGACATTCTTACACCTTTTACTCGTCATTTAGCAACATTATCCATGTATGTCTGAAACAATGGACGTGAGATGTGAGGTTGTCAGGAAAAACTGGTTTTCTTGGAATCACTCCAATTTTTATTTACTCCATAGTTATTATCAAGGGGCGTGCATGTACAGCAGTGGAGAAGTAGTAAAAGAATGAAAAAGGCAAATGACAATAGTCAAAGAGAGTAAAGATCTCTAACTGTTCTGAGCTTAGGAGGTCTCAGATGGATTGACGACATTACACATCTGTACGTGTGTGAGACAGTGATTTTGGCATGCAACCATTAGCTAGCAGCCTGTATGGAAGGATAGAGCTACTAGTCATCTCAGAGAACATAAAATTAAGCAATGACATATGCCTCTGTGGCATTTTTAGTTCCTCAATTCCTGGATAGCTGACGAATCCTTCACATTATGTTTCAGAATGGAGGATCTTCTAAACTAAAAATTTTGTGTATAGAGGAAGTATGCATTGCCCCCATAAGTAGTCAAAAACTCAAAGGATTTGATTAGGATTGTAGTGCAGGAAGTTCAGAATTTGTCTCAAAGCTTATGTCTGCAGTTACAAAATAAAGCCACACATAGCTTTTCCCCTATATGTGAACATTTGGCATTATGTCCACAACACTCAAAGCTATGCAGAAATAGTGATTTAATTATAATGGGCCGTCACACTTCTTGGCAGCACTAACTGTATCTGACCTTTGTATTCTCAGAGCATTAAAATGGCTTTCCTGAAATATGTTCATTTTTTATTGCAGAAACATTTTTCTACTAATACAGACACAGACAGAGATAGTATGGACTTACCCTACTCTACTCTGTCTTGATGAGAAAATGCCAAAGGAAAGCTATCCACAGTCTTCATGGCAATCAAACCTGTTACAGGTACAGTAACTTTCTTTTTTTGCAGCTGAGACTAATCCCAATGGTGTTAATTTAACTGTTTCTAATTTCAGTATCTTGCATTTGCTGATCTTCTCTGAAGACAGAATAAGGCTGTTTTTTATTCTTTCTTTTTTTTTCCCAACACAGCTTCCTAAACCAGTGAAGTGCTTAATGTACGTAAGCTTATGCAAACGCAGGCTGCTCAGAACACTCCGGATGTTTAGGAGACAGAGGTGTGTGTAGAAGAGCCTGTAGATCAGGAGTGGGACTGAAATGTACTGCATTGTTTTTATCTTTGATGGAAGTCACAGAGATAAAATTGTGAATTCTCAATGTACATCTCATCCTCCTCTCTGTAGCCATAGATTGGAAAATAAGTGTACATATAAGCACTTCAAATGGTAATTTGTGTATATTGAATTGCAAAGATTATAGATTTGACTGAAGATTTTAGAAGAATAATTGCTTTGAACTCGGGAAGAGCATAAATTGAGTTACAAGGAGAAAGCCTAATACTTTGCCATTATATTATTAAAGCAGCCAGCTGTAGTATACAAGAGGAGTGTAATTCTACAGGATTAATAAGCAAACAACAACAACAACAACAAAAATCCAGTAATTTTTGTGCTTATTTTCTTGCTTTTCAACCTTAAACTTTGATAGAGTGGGATCTTCTAGAGATTTTACTAATGGTCCCAATTTATATGTAAGATGCTCAGCTATATCAGTGAAGTGCAAGGAGGCTGGAAGTGCAATAGCAACTCCATCTAATTAACGTGTGATTTGACACCACTCCATTAATAAATAAGTGATTAGCACTAGATAAGAGACCTAACAGTAGGATTTACCAGCGTGTATGCCATTCGTGCCCCTGTTGCTGTGCCTTATTGAACACTTTAAGACACTGGGGCACATCACTTTTAAAACCAGATAGGGTCATTCCTTTGATGTTTCATTGCTCTTGTGATAAGGATTCTGGGATTTGGTTGGACCTTATTGATTTCTCCAGTGTAGGACTTCATTTTTCCTCAGTTTTCAATCTGGAGGAATGAGCTACAAAGAGCATGTCCACCACCTTCTGCAAGTCTCAACATCAGATTGCTAATCTAATTAACATCTGTAAAAATTTCTACATCACATTGACTCAGCTGTCCTTGGAGCCCCATGGCACCTGGTTAAGTTACATTCCAACACTGCTGTAAAACACAAGAGAAAGGCTAAAGTCACCATGTTTGCTGTACACTTCAACTTGGGACCCTGATTGCTTTACCAACTGCTCTTGAGATTGCTTTTATGACTTGCTAAGGAATACTTCATTTTTTGGTCCAATATTTTCATTCGTATCCTCACCTGTCATGACAAGTAGTCTCTAGATTGAATATAAGATGCACAAATTCAAAAAATAAAAATAATGAGAAATAGTACTGGCAAAAGAAGTGCACAGCAAAGAGTTAACAATATTAGCAGGAAGAAAAAAGTGTATTTCTACAGTGTTTTACTTTTACGGCCTTAGTTTCAGCTGTGCATGATCTCCATTCCAACAGAGTGCATTAAGGGCATAATTCTTGAGAAGAAAGTAAAAATTTGGACCAAGTTTTCAAGAACAATTTCTGTTGAGAGAATGGTCAATAATTGTTTTTGCACTGGCTAATAGTTTTGGAGGTATCTGTTCTTTGAGAAATGAGAGAGTCGGCAAATCATAGAATCATCAAATGGCTTGTGTTGGGAAGGAATTAAGAGATCATCTTGTTCCAACCCCTCTGCCCTGGGCAGGTTTGCCCAGGGCCTCACCCAGCTTGGCCTTGAACTCCTCCAGGCATGGCGCATCCACAGCTTCTCTGGATAACCTGTTTGAGCATCTCACCATCATCTGAATAAAAAAAATTCCTCCTAACATGTAACCTAAATCTCCCCTATTTTAGTTTAAAACCATTCCTCCTTGTCCTATCACTATGAGACCATGTAAAAAGACAGTCTTCCTCCATAAGTACCTCTTTAAGTACTGGAAGGCTGTAATGAGATTTCCCTGGAGCCTTCTCCAAGCTAATCAAGCCCGATTCCCTCAACCATTCTTCACAGGAGAGGTGTTCTAGCCCCCTGATCATCCTCGTGGCCTCCTCTGGATCTGCTCCAACAGCTTTGCATCCTTCACATGTTGAGGGCCCCAGGCCTGGATGCAATACTTCAGATGGGGCCTCATGAGGGCAGAGTAGAGAGGGACAATCACCTCCCTCTCCCTGCTGGCTGCCCCTCTTTAGATGCAGCCCAGGATACGGTTGGTCTTATGGGCTGCAAGTGAATACTGTTGACTCATTTCAAGCTTTTCATCCATCAGAACCCTCAAATTAATACTATTACTTTCTTTACTCAGATGGATCACACACCACAGAAATTATTTCTGAACTAGGAGACCTAAATCCGGGCCTCATCTAATGTTGTACATCTTCCAGGCATAGAAGAAGTCTTCTTCTAAAGACTTACAACGTTTTCTTGAATTTATAACTGAAATGGTGATATAGGACTCAAAAATGATGTGGATCTGTTTTGAGATGATTCTACAAAACTTTTGCAGCCATGATGTAATCAGGAATCTTATTATCATCTGAATTTGAAAAGCATTCAACGCTGTGTGGATGTGATCCTGATTTGGACACATGGATGTGACATACTTCTCTATTTTTCCTATTTTTTCTCCTGAGTTTGTAAATGGATTTTCCTAAGTGTAAAATCTACTACAATATTTTTCAGGCAACCCAACTACCTTAAGGGTTTTTGTTACTTAAACTGACACTTATGATAATTTTGGTGCACATGTTTTTTATTAGCTAAGTTATTCATTTCTAATTTTCATAGAGTCTATCAAACTGTAAATAGACATCAAGATATTATTTTTCTATTCCCCCACGTCCAAACAAATTACAATTTAATGAATAACGTGCAGTTTTTAACTGGGTTGGAATAGAGCTGTGGATCAGATTTTGCAGCTGTGGGGAACAAGGCCTAGCGCCACCCAGAGTGTTTTCTTAAAAAGATGGAATTTCAGTGCATCCCTCTTGTCCCAAAATCTCCATAAAACTTTCCATGGCCAGCTGTAGTTCCAAGCCCTTCAGCGACACAGCTGTGGAATAAGTGGGATTTACCACAGCCTCTTTCACTAAATGACATGGGTATTCCCACTTACTGAAAACATCCCCATTTTACATCATCAAGCCATAAGGGTTCTGGTGGCACCCCACGGTGAAAGGAAGGCATCTAATGCTCCTCCAGCAAAGCCCATTCTGCCTGAGCTCCACTCTGCAGTGCCAGTGGTGCTGATGGAGAAATGCAAACCCATAACTCAGGCACATAATTGGGGACAAACATCTTGGGAGATGGTTAAAAATGGGACAAAAAGATTCAGCCAAGCCATCAGCCTTAGGCTGTAACCATTGCTTTCTGAACAATACTTAGCCTCATAGGTACGCTCCTCAGTTTCTCCTTCCGTTTCTGAAAGTGATGATTATTTCAGGAGAAATCGATAAACGTCAGTGTACATAAAATAAGGGACAGATCAAATAAAGGTATTTCTGTATTAAAAGCTATTAGTTTTTGAATTTCAATTATTAAATTCCATTAAGCTAAAATGATATATATAACTCAGACTTCAGAGTGTTAATTTCATAGTCTCCTGCAAGCTGTTTCTGCAAAGGTGCTAGGGGTAATTAACTGCCATTTTCTCAGTAATTCAGAATCTGCAATTAATCAAAGTGCAGGGCTTGAGTGATTGTAGAAAACGGTAACACTTAGTTTATTATGTAGCACATTCTCATTCTAGTTGTTTTATGATGGGATCAGCTACACTTTTCTCACAGAATTTATTATGCTTAACCTTCAGCCAATTAGTTTTTCTCACTTTACTTTAACTTAAAACCTGGTGAGTTTGTTATACATATGTGTACTGTTGCTTGTCAGTTACATTGGTCAGAGACCTGCAGAATTGCGTGTGTTTAAGCAATTAGGAACCTGAAAAAAAAAAAAAAAAAATTACTTTCCTTTCTTAAAGCGATGGTTTTCTCTAATAAAAGACTACATGAGAATGGAAAAATGAGAGCAATGACAAAACTCAGCTTGCTACAGCTACAAGCAAATGTTTGGCATGGAGGAGAACTCACAGCTGGCTGTATTGTGCCCTGAAGGGACAAGCGATAGAGTTCAAGTCTGCATCCTGTGATTGGATATATGGATAGAGATTTCCATTCGCATTCATGGCCCAAAATCAATTCAAGGCATTATGATAACGGTGAAGCTGGGACATTTTATTTTTGTATTATTTGTTCAGAGTTAACATTTCACTGAAGTTCTTGTGTGCTTGTAGAGCTAAAGGCTGGTGCTCTGTCACATATTGATTTTACAGCCAGTCTCACAGGGAAGGAGATTTTAATATTATAGCCAGTTAAGTGGATAGTTTGCTGAATGCTACTTGTGTGGATAATAGTAGCAGGCCTCCCTGATGTCCCGGCAGGACAGTTGTAATTAACCAAGTCTATTTTTCCTTCCTAGCTATATACATCTGCAGTTGGAAGTCCTCTAATTTCACGGCTCTCGTGCTGAAGTGTACACTGTGGATTTCAGTCAGTATTAGAAAAGATGGAGCCTCCAGAGCAAACCAAATTTTGATGTGATGATTACTGATGTTAAGCCACAGAAAGGATAATGCTGAAAGACTCCTGCTGATCCTGAGAGGACTGGTGGAACTTAATATCCCATTTCAATAGGATTAATGTTAATTGAATGGCGTGGTGTATTAGAGACCCACCACACTACCACTTTGACCATTTATTTATTTATGACAGCTATCATTCATAAACCTCTGCTACTGGACACTTCTTCCTTACCTATGCTTCTACCCCCATCTCTCTGGGCACTCGCAAAAGAAGACCTTTACACATTGAAATACCTCTTATGTGGAGCACGTACTCTTGTTCTGCCACCACGATAAGAGGAGCCTTGTACAAATGCACTCAGACAACCCCCTCCTGCCTCGTTTTTCTTTCATTGCTTTGGATTTATAAGGGGCTTGTTAACTCATCTGGTAAGGAAGTAAAATAGTCATTTATCATTAATTTGTGTTATACTGGTACAAGTGCTACTCTCTACAGAGAGCAGATCTGCTTTCAGATAGAAGTTTTGTTTGCTTTTTTTTTTTTGTGTTGTTGGTTGGATTCTACTAGCTATTGCTTCTTCTTACTGATCTACATCAAACAAGAAACTTTGGTAGAGTCATAGTCTAGGTTTGAGCAGCCCAGATCATAGTGGCAGGCTTCATGTGAAAAACAGTCCACCCAAACCTAACGCTGAAGAATGTGAAGGCAGAGAATTTGTGATTTGAGGACAGCACCTTTAAGTGTAACACTATGGGAATAAAAAACAGAGTGAGAAGATCAAAACTAAAAACCTGATGTGAAAATGAGGTTGGTTTTACAGAAAGGCTAGATTCCTTTTTGGCCTGTGTATTCTATTTCGATCTGGATAATCCCAGTGACCTCTCAAAGTATCTGAGGGCACTAACTCTGGCACAAAATTGGCAAAATGATTTGAATACTTTCTCCTGATAGAGACTAAAGAGAGGTCATATTAAAGAAGTGACTCAAAATTAAGCATTTAAGGTAACTGTTAGACAGTAGCAAAATGGAAATGTTGGTCTAGCAATGGTTGCAATGATGTAGTCAAAAAATGTTGAGTGACAGTCTTATTTTGCATGGCACCACCCAGTTGAATTAATTTGTTTTCCTGGGAAAAAAATAGCAACAACATATATTTCAGTTTCTTGGTTTCAAAAATATAGAAATATCTAAACAGGGGGAAAAAGCATATTTTGGGGGAGTTGAAAGAGAAACATACAGGAAACTGCAGTAATAGAGAAATCAAGAGAAAAGGAAAACTTGAACAGTGCCAGTGTTTATAATTTTTCTTTCCTTTTCTTTATGATTGTAATTAATTATCTCTATTTGAAATTATTAGGAAAAAATGGATTACAGCAAGACTGGACAAAAGCATCAGATAAAACAGAATGAAAGTCCACATAAATCCCTTCTGTGCGAATCTGGTGCTTTACATGTGTGAGGCTGTCAGAACAGTGAACTATCTTTCTGCATACTTTGGAAGAAAAGCTGAGAGGGTTTTTGTTCTGACCCTCCAATTTGTTATTATATTTCAGGGTTTGGAGATGGTATGGATGAAGTAGAGCATCCAAACATTTGCATATTTTATTTTGTCTAAAGCAGAAATTACAGGAAAAGCAAGCTGGGATTAAGAGAGGCCAAAAGCAAAGGCCATGTCAGAAAAAGAACAGGACTATTCCACATATTTCTGTGTCATTGATAAGAGAACGATAGTATGTCTGAACTGTTTATAGTACTTTAACGTCATTGAAGAACTAACAACTTAGCTACATTTTTCACTGTTCATCCTGTTTGCCCGCTCTTGTTCAGATCTGAACTTGGAAAATCAAAACACATTTTAAAGCAGATTTTCAGCTCTCTGTTCCAAGTGTGTTTGTCACGTTCCAGAATTTAGGACAAGTTCCAAATCCACTTCTCTTTGTATTGCACCCCTGAAGAACTCTAGGCTGAATAAAAGTAACGCTACTCACCTTCCTTTCTTTTTCTAATATATATGCATAAAAATAAAGCAGATAATAGCAAAACTTAAAAATCATAGCAGCAGGCCTCTCTGTTTTCATGATCATGAGTGTGATACATTTTAAAATTTCAGTGAAAATAACTTCTGTGATAAATACTTGGGCTTGTTACAAGATTCTACTTTGGAAACATTCCTGTTTTAGAACACCAATGAAATGCTGTTGTTGTTGTTTCCTTTACATTCAGACAGGTCATCTACGCTATAGAGGAAAACCACCGTGCAGTTTTCAGCTAACTAGAACAGAAGTGAGACTCTCAGGCCACAGAAAGCCCAACAAGGTCTTTAAAAATGGATACCAATGAACAAAGGATAAAATTACTGGAGCATCTCTACCTAGCCTGAATCACTTGGAAAATAATAACAATGGCCAAAATGTGTGTGGACTGTCACAAGCCATACAAATTCATCTTCTAAAAGGAACTGTTACATTTACCTTTAATTTATGAACCATTACTTCTCACAAAAACATACAACTGTTTTTTTACCTTTTCCTCCCATAAAACCATGTGAAGCTTTTCGCCAGGCTAGGAAGCATTAGCAAAAATGTTTAATGTTAGTTTTGTATTGTAGAAATCTATCTCCTGGGATATAGATACAGTATCATGATTTAAAGCTCTACTGTACTAAGGTTCTTTAAGTTTCTGCACATGTTGCAATTTGAATAGAATATATACGTTCCTTCTGCACCCAAAGGTTTTTTGTATTATACTTTGTTCTATTAAAGAAAATGACACATATGCCACTGTAGTTAGGATTAAGACGGGTCTACTTCATCATATAATTCTTATACTTTAAGGAAAGATTTCCTTAAAGAAATGGTTTAAGCTGAAACTTGGCACACAAAGCTCTGGTCTGGGAATGGCTGGGTTAAAGAAAGGTTTTACAAAGATTCACTTAAATCAGCCCTGTCATTTTTTTTATTATCTTTACAGAAGGGGACAACACCGGTTTTAGTACCATTACTTGTTCTCTTAATATTTGTTGAGTCTTAAATAAAAATAAGTTATTTTTCTGAGTTGTTTTCACAGCCTCTTCTTGTCAGTTTAAATGATTGTTTCATCTTAAATAGAAAGTTTACCAAGTCTCAAATCTGACTTAGTACTTGTTTTGTTTCTCTCAAAGCCTGTGTAGTGATGAATGTTTTAAGTTAATTTAGTGCTGCGAAAGGTGCCAAACAGTCAGCTATGGAAACTAAAATAGTCTATTTGTGCTGGGAATGTTTATTTTATTTTATTGTTAAAACTGCAGTTGGAGGCTTCTCCAGCTGAGCTGCGCTGTGAGCCATGAAGACCTGTAATGCTGGCAGGCACGGGAGCTGGTGAAAGGGATGGGGCTGTAAATGGAAGTATGCTGGCTGATCTGTGCGATGGAAAAGATGACCTGGCATCAAGTGTTGCATTTTAAGTACTTCTAAGATGTTTCGGCACAACAACACTGGCAGTCAGTGCTTTCCCAGAGACGGAACATCTCATGG